>CAUYPK010038961.1:0-17274 GCA_963574355.1 Loris lydekkerianus | reverse complement strand
ATCACTTTTATTTTATTTGGTTTTTTTTTTTTTGAGATGAGGTCTTGCTCTTTTGTTTGGGCTCGGGTACAGTGGTATCATTATAGTTCACTGTAACCTCGAACTCCTGGGTTCAAGTGATCCTCCTTGTTTAGCCTCCTTTGTTGCTGGGGCTACAGGATTTTACCAACATGGTTGGCAACTTTCACTGTTTTTTTTTTTTTTTTTTTTTTTTTGTAGAGACAGAGTCTTTCTATGTTGCTCAGGCTGGTTTTGAACTCCTGGGCTCAAATAATTTTCTCATCTTGGCCTCCCAACGTTCTAGAATAACAAATGTCAGCCACCATGCCTAGTCAACATAATCTTTTTTTTTTTTTTTTTGCAGTTTTGGCAGGGCCAGGCTTGAACCCGCCACCCCCTGTATATGGGGCCAGTGCCCTACTCCTTTAGCCACAGGCGCCGCCCCTAGTCAACATAATTTATAGTTGTATCATAAAAACTGTGGTGCTATTCAGAGTCTTTTCTACTATTTTATAATGTTTCAAAAGAGAACTTGTTCTAAAAACTTAGGCACAATCATGAAATGATATATCTTTAGTGGTAGTAACTGGAGATTCAAAAAAAAAACTTTACTTTGACATTGTTGCTGCTTAGGTCAAGTATAGTTAATGTTAAATATAAAATACGTAAATATATAAATGTAAAATGGAAGTGTTTAAATAGGTAAGCATAACAATATTTCAATGGATTAAATATGTAAATGCAAAAATAAATATAAAATAATCATAACAGCTCCAGGGAAAGTTTCTCATAAACAACAAAGGCAATGGAGCGTGTTACAGAGAGCACCGATGTCATTACAACCAGAGAGCATCTCGACACCTGATGGGAGCAGGAAAGCTTGATGTCGGAAATATATCAGCAAAACATAAATTCCCATAGGTATTTATAGCTCTGCTGCCAAACTGATTTTACAATGTTTCTGACAATAGAAGCCACTGGATCTTTACAGGCCAATTTCCAATGTCCATGCCTCCGAAACCTTCTGTCTTGCACTCAGTGACAATTCTAAATAGACCTTAAAACAATTTTCGATGAATCAGGACCTTGAGTCCTGAGGGACATATTTATTTACTTTCACTAATAATACAGTAAACCTAATGTTGTGTTGAGATTTCAGAGCCCAGGCAAAATCAGGTTTTGTTGAAGTAACTCTAATTCCTTCCTCGAAAACAAAAAGATTATGAATTAAGGGTTTATTCTCGAGTGAGGAGAGAATTCCACGGGATTAATAGTAAAATTAGAGTGTTATGTGCTTTAATACTTAAACGGAAGGATATGATTTTGTTAATTACTTGAGCACCCTTGCTCTGCACCAGGCTCTGGATGCCGGAAGTACAGGGAGGCACATCCTCAGAAGCCCCTTGGATACACTGGCTTTGGGCTGCTGGGGTAGAGTGTGGAATGTGAAGGGGAAGTGTGGGTTGAGGATGATTTTATTTGAAGTCCTAAAGTGGATCCCTAAGAAAAGGACAAAGAGATTCCTGCATGGGGAAAAGGCTCTCCAGACTGGCTGGGGGAGGAGATTAGAGGACACAAAATAGGAACAGTTTTGTCTCCTTATCAGAGACGGCAAAACATAAAGGGTTGATATAGTGCAGGGGTGGTGGGGAGGTTCACTGGTCTGGGTTAGCAGAGAGGACTTTGAGGATGGTGGGCAGACATGAGAGGATGTGTCTGAGCTGTGTGGCAAGTGGTTTTATGACAATTGTGATCCATGCAGGAAGAACTGGGGCTCAGACAGAAAAGAATTTTGCTCCAGAAGCAGAAGTGGCAGAGGCTGGGGAAAGTTGAGTGGAAATCGTTTAGCCTTGGATGCACAGGGGAAATGTAGGTTATGTATACAAGACCTGTCATCACGAGTTCCAGGCAACGGGGAATAAATTTTAAAAGTTTAGATTCCTGAGAAAAGGGAGACTGCCGTTGGAGTTATTTACTTGTGTTTAGAGTGTACTCCAAATGGTTTTTAAAAATTAATTTATATGTATGGATGTTTTTATTTTTAAATAATTTGATTCAAAAGAAGCTGTGAAGATAGTATAGAGAGTTCCCATGTACCATCTACCCTGCTTCCCCTTAGGAGAACATCTTTTACAAAAAATTCTTCCCATGATAACATCTTACATAACCATAGTACATTATCAAAACCAGGAAATTGATACTGTTACAACTCTATTAACTCAAATACAGATTTTTACTTGGATTTCACTAGTTTTTACATTCATTTTCTCTCTCTCTCTCTCGATTTGTGTAATAGAACTGTTCTATTATCACAAAACTCTCTCATATTACTCCATCATAGTCACACCCTCCCTCAACCCATTCCCCTGTTTACCATTAATCAGTTCTTCATCACTATAGTTTTGTCACTTTAAGGATGTTATATAGGCTGGGCACCTATAGTGCAGTGGTTAGTGTGCCGGCCACATACACTGGGGCTGTTGGATTCGAACCCGGCCAGGGCCTGCTAAACAACGATGACAACAATAAAAAAACAAAACAAAAATAGCCGGGCATTGTGGCAGGTGCCTGTAGTCCAGCTACTTGGGAGGCTGAAGCAAGGGAATTGCTTAAGCCTAAGAGTTTGAGGTGGTTGTGAGCTGTGATGCCATGGTACTCTGCCAAGGGCGATATAATGAGAGACTGTCTCAAAAAAAAAAAAAAATAGAATATTATATAAACAGAATCACATAATATGCAATCTTTTAAAATTGAGATATAATTCCAATACCATAAATTTCACCTGCTTAGAGCATACAATGCAGTGCTTATTAGTATCCTCACAAGTTGTGCAACCATCACTACTATCTAATTCCAAAATAGTCTCATCACTCCAAAAACAAACCTTGTACCCGTTAGCAATTGTTTCCCATTGCCCTCTTCTGCCAGTCCCTGCTAACCGATAATATACTTTCTGCCTACATGGATTTGCCTATTCTGTACATTTCATAAATGCATTCAGATACAGTCTTCTGAAGATGGCTTATTTCACTTAGCATAATGTTTTCAAGGTTCACCTATGTTGTAGCATGAATCAAAACCTCATGCATTCCTGTAGCCAAATAGTATTCCACTGTATGAATAGGCCACATCTTTATCCTTCATCAGTTTGTGGGCACTTGGGTTGTTTTCATTTTCTTTTTTTTGCTGCTATGAACTTTCATGTAAAAGTTTTTGTATGGGCATGTTTTCAATTCACCTGAGTATATACCTGGGGGCAAAATTGCTGGGACATATGGTGACTGTACATTTTATTTATTTATTTTTTTTATTAAGTCATATATACATAGATCATGAATATATGTATGCCTTTGTGGGATTCAATGTGTTGATTATTTGTACAAACTGGAGTGCTTACATCCTCTTTCACCTCATTTACTTAATCACAGTGTTAGGACATTTGTGTTCAGTACTTGATAGATTTGTCTTGTACCCTTGCAATATGCTCTGGAGGTGTGGTCCCACCATTAACCCTCCCTTTATTGAACCAAAACTGTCAGGCTGTTCTTCAAAGTGGCTATATCATTTAATTTTCCTACGAGCAATATACGAAGGTTCCAATTTCTGTACATCTTCATTAATCCTTGTTATTGTCTGTCTTTTTTATGAAAGTCATCCTAATGGATGTGAAGTGATATCTCATTGTGCTTTTGACTTAGTCAACATGATTAAATAATTAGTCATTATGACTAAGATGTTGAGCATCTTTTTATGTGCCTATTAGCTGTTCGTGTATCTTCTTTGGAGAATTGTTCAGATCCCTTTGTACATTTTCAAATTGGGTCATTTGTCGTTTTATTGTTGAGTCATAGGAGCTTTAAAAAGCATATTCTGGATATTACACCTTTATCAGATATATGATATTTAAATATTTTCTTCAATTCTGTTGGCTGTAGCTTTCACTTTCCTGAGAGTGCCTTTTGAAAGTACAAAGGTTTTTAATTCTGATGGAACACAATTTATCTATGTTTTTTCTTTTGTAGCTTGTGTTTTTGGTGTCATTTGTCAGAAATTATTGCCTAACCCAGGGTCATGAGAATGTATACCTATATTTTTTTCTAAGTGTTTTATAGTTTTAGCTGTTAAGTTAAGGGCTTTGGTCCTGATGAGTAAATTTTTTGTGGATGGTGTGAAGTAAGGGTCCAATTTCATTCTATTGCGTGTCCCAGCACTATTTGTTGATAAAAGTATTCGCTCTCCATGGAATTGTCTTGGCCCACTTGTCAAAAATCAATCGATCATAAATGTATGAGGTGTTTAACTCTAAGTTTTTCTGTTAAATCTATCTAGCTCATAGTTTTTCTTTTCCTTTTAACTGAATTGTTTTGCTTCCATTGTGTTGCAAGATTAATACGCTCATCATAGTTTCTTCTTGTCTAATGGTCTGTATCACTCAAAATGACAGCATTTTATCAATATGCAATGCTGCCATTTTTTACTGTTGTGATGCTTAATTTTTTCCGACCTTTGATTATAGATCAGGATCATGATGTGTATATATTTTTCAGTAAAAATATCTCCAATGTGGTTAGCTCTTCTTAAGTTTCGAAACATGTTTATAGGCTCGGCACCTGTGGCTCAAGTAGCTAAAGCGCCAGCCACATATACCTGAAAGCGGGTTCGAATCCAGCCCGGGCCCACCAAACAACAATGAGGGCTGCAACCATTAAATAGCTGGGCATTGTGGCAGGTGCCTGTAGTCCCAGCTACTTGGGAGGCTGATGCAGGAGAATAGGTTGAGCCCAGGAGTTGGAGGTTGCTATAAGCTGTAATGCCATGGCACTCTACCCAGGGTGACAGCTTCAGGCTCTGACACAAAAAAAAAAAAAAAAAAAATAAAGTGTTTATACACAGCATCTCCTGGAATACCCAGAACAACTCTGTAAAGGCAGGCAAGGTTAGAGTTATTGTTCTCACCTCTTTTGTTTAATAGAAGTAGAAGCCAAAGTCAGTGACTTGACCAAGAGTCGTTAGTGGAACCTCAATTGGAGCCCAGGCCTTGATTTACTGAACTGTATTCTACTGCTTGTTTTTGGATTCAGTAGCAACTGGCAAATGGTAAGGGCTTAATAGGAATGATTGAACTATTCCTTACTTCAATATCATTCATATTTGCCTTTTTCTTTTTCTTTCCAAGGCTAGTATTCTAGAGCAGACCTTCATCACTTCCTATATGAAAATTCCTACATTAGTAGCCACTATGCAGTTAGTTTCCCAATGTCTTCCCTTTACCATCCATCTATCCACATACTGCTGCCAGAATAACTTCCCCGAAACACTGCTTCTGCATGTATTATGCTAGTATTTTCTTTGAAAATGTGTAAAAGCTCTCTATTATTTCAAGAAGTCAAAACTTCTGATTTTAGGCCAGGTAAACACTGAAGGGATACAGTGGATCTACAGAGCAAGTGATAGCAAGCCATCTCTAAAAGTACACATTCATCTCGAATGATACCCCTTTGAAACTCTGTGCTACATTCAACTTAGTATTTTATTTTCTTAATTTGAGTTCCCTTATAAGGTGACACGGAGACAGGGAATTTAGTGCAAATAGTTGACGTGGGACGTGGTTCCAGGAAACACCAGTAAGGAAGTGGAGAAATGAAACAGGGGAGGAAAGGAAGTTGTTGCAGGGTGTGTTATCAAGACAAAGGCTGAGAAGGGCAGGGGGGATGGGGATGAAAAGAGGTTGATTAATGGGTACAAATACAATAGAATCTCTGTAAATTGACTATGCAAGGGACTGTAACAAATTGGTCAACATACATACTAATATGTACACGTGGGGCATGTCTGTTCTATGAAAATTAAGCCACGGGCTTGGCACCCATAGCTCAGTGAGTAGGGCACCAGCCACATACACTGAAGGTGGCAGGTTCGAGCCCAGCCCGGGCCTGCTGGACAACTACAACTGCAACCCAAAAAAGGGCTGGGTGTTATGGTGGGCGCCTGTGGTCCCAGCTACTTGGGAGGCTGAGGCAAGAGAATCGCTTGAGCCCAAGAGTTTGAGGTTGCTGTGAGCTGGTTAACTTTGGAGGTTCTATTGTATATAGTTTGATAGAAGGAATAAAATTGATGCTATTTGATAGGTCAGTAGAGTTAATAGCATTTACAATAATTTATTGTATATTTCAAGATAGCAGAAAATAATTGACATCACTTTTTAAAAAAATTTCAGGTTAATGTGAGGGTGCAAATGACCCAAGTCTCAATATATGAATTTCTTAGGTAGAGCCTCTCTTGTAGCTATGTCCTGCACCAAAAGGTGTGTCATACACCTCTATACCAGGCCCATTCAGTGGGGAGCACCCCAAATGCCCCTCCTGTGTTTCCCCTCCCCCCATCTTGAATTGAAATAAATCTTTCTCCCATGTGGGCATGAATTAGATCATCTACTGGTTTCATATTAGTATTGAGTACATTGGATATTTGCTTTTCCAATCTTAGGATACTTTACTGAGAAGAATGTGTTTCAACGCCATCCAGGTTAATACAAAAGATGTGATGACACCATCTTTTTTTTATGGCTGACCAGTATTCTATGGCATCCATGTACCACTGTTTCTTAATCCAGTCCTGAGCTGATGGGTATTGAGGTTGTTTCCACATTTTGGCGATTGTAAATTGAGCTGTGATAAACAATCTAGTGCATGTGTCCTTATGATAAATGATTTTTTTCTTCTGGGTAGATGCCTAGCAGTGGGATTGTGGGGTCAAATGGGAGATCTAATTTGAATTCCTTGAGGATTCCCCATACTTTTTTTCAAAGAGGCTATATTAGTTTGTAGTTGCCCCTCTCCATATCTGCACCGGCATGTGTAACTTTGGGATTTTGTGATGTGGGCTAATCTTACTGGGGTTAGGCAATATCTCAGGGTGGTTTTGATTTGCATTTCTCTGATGCTTAAGGACAATGAGCATTTTTTCTTATGTTTGTTAGCCATTCATCTGTCTTCCTCAGAGAAGATTCTGTTCATGTCTCTTGCCCAGCAATAGATGGGATTGTTAGCTCTTTTTTCATTGATTAATGTGAATTCTCTATGGATCCTTTGTCAGAGCAAGCTTTTGTCAGATTCATAATATGCAAATATATTTTCCTAGTCTGAAGGTTATTTGCTTTGATTGTTGTTTCCTTAGCTGTGCAGAAGCTTTTCAGTTTAATTAAGTCCCATTTGTTAATTTTTGTTGTTATAATTGACACAGATGTCTTCTTCATAAAATCTTTCCCCAGGCTGACATCTTTAAGAGTTTCCCCTACACTTTCTTCTAGGATTTTTATCATTTTATGCCTTATATTTAAATATTTTATCCACCTTAAATAAACTTTTGTAAGTGTTGAGAGGTTCGTGTCTGGTTTCAGTCTTTTACATGTGGTTATCCAGTTTTCCCAGCACCATTTGTTGAATCTTTGAAAGGAAATCTTTGAACCTGAAAGGGAATCTTTACCCCAGCATATGCTTTTGTTTGGTTTATCAAAGATCAGATGGCTATGAGAGATTGGTTTCATCTCTTGGTTTTCTATTTGTTTCCAAATGTCTGTGTCTCTATTTTTGTGCCAATACCATGCTGTTTTGATCACTGTGGACTTGTAATATAATCTAAAGGCTGGTAGAGTGATGCCTCTGGCTTTGTTTTTAATTACTAAGAATTGCCTTGGCTACACAAAGTTTTTTCTGTTCCACATGAAACGAAGAATTGTTTTTTCCAAATCTTGAAAGTATAATGTTGGTATTTTAATGGGGATTTCATCAAATCTGTAGGTTGCTTTGGGAAGTATAGACATTTTAACAATGTTGATTCTTCTTAGCCAGAAGCATGGTATACTGTTTCATTTGTTAATTTCTTCTGCTATTTCTTTTCTTAGGGTTTCATAATTCTCTTCATAGAGGTGCTTTGCCTCCTTCATTAGGTATACTCCTAGGCATTTCATTGTCTTTGAACCTACTGTGAAGGGAATTGTGTCTCTTATTGGTTTCTCAACTTGGCTGTTATTGGCATATGCAAAAGCTACTGATTTTATACCCTGAGACATTACTGTATTTCTTGATCACTTCCCGGAGTCCTGTGGTCACGTTTCTGGGGTTCTCTAATATAAGAACATATCATCGGCAAAGAGTGACCTCTGCCCCCACTTAGATGCCCTTTATTTCCTTCTCTTGCCTGATTGCATTGGCTAGAACTTCCAGCACTATGTTGAATAATAGTAGTGATCAAGGATATCCTTGTCCGGTTCCAGTTCTAACTGAAAAAGCTTTCAGTTTTACTCCATTCAGGATAATATTAGCTGTGGGTTTGTCATAAATGGCTTCAATCAGTTTTAGAAATGTGTCACCTAACCAAAGGATTTATATGCAAAATTTCATCTTTTAAAATTTTTTATTAGAGGGTAGTAAAAATTTTCCTACAAAGCAAATGACTTATATTGCAATAACATATTTAATCAAGTGTCTGTAAGAAATGAAGGTCAACTGATGACTCCATACTGAACCTCAGAGTCAGAGCATTCTATAATAGACGTACTCTTATCTGACAATGTGAATGTTACTTTTTTTGCATTATTATTATTATTGCTTAATATTTTGATGCAGCAATCGTCTGCTTTCTTTTCTGAATGTATTTATTGCCGTTCATTCTTTACGAGGTTTTTGTTTCTAGCCCTTATCTTAAATATTGTTATTGTTATTAAATTTTAAGCCTTTTTAATTCTGTGAAGGCAATAGTGGAAACCTAATAAACACCTGTATATGTAAAAAAGAATGAATAAATAACATAAAAAAAAAAGAAATGTGTCACCTAAACTATATTCTTAAGTGTTCTTGTTAGAAAAGGATGCTGAATTTTATCAAATGGTTCTTCTGCATCTATTGAGAGGATCATCTTGTCCTTGTTTTTGCTTTTATTGATATGGTGAATTACATTCATGAATTTGCATGTTTAACCAGCCTTGTATCCCTGGGATGAAGCCTACTTGATTGTGATGTATAATTTTATATCACTTTTTGCAAACAGGTTTCCAAGAAAAATTTTAAGGAATTCCAATTTGAGTTGATAGGAAAGAAATATTTCCTTTTATGAAAGAGCAATGACTAAACATTAAAGTTAACAATATTATGGGACTTACTTAGATTACTTGTTTAGGCTTATATAAGAAAGCCTACATGGTTTCACATAAAAGAACTTTATTGCTTGGAAAAGAATTTTATTTTATTTTTTATTTTTTGCAGTTTTTGGCCAGGGCTGGGTTTGAACCTGCCACCTCCCACATATGGGGCCTGCACCCTACCCCTTTGAGCCATAGGCACTGCCCTTGGAAAAGAATTTTACTTGATAGCTTGTCTTGACTATGTGAATACCAGGAGTTCCTTTCTGTCTTAGTTAACATGACAATTTGATATTACTGTCTTTAAAATAATGCATCTCAAACCCCAGCCAGGATAATTTTCGTGTATGGATGTTAGCATTGATTTTTAAATTCCTTCATTTTATTTATTAGTTTACTGAGCCAAATGTTATCAAATGTCTTTCCCATATCCAGGCAAATTGCCTCAGGTGGGTCTGCCAGCATCTATTATCCTTTTCTCCCAGTCAAAAAAGCAATCTGATTTTTTGGGGAAAAGATTTATCACTTAGAAATGTCTGTGGACAGCCTCTTCATTTACTACACTCTTCAACTTGCATTCATCGCGTACTTTAGTAAAAGCAAACAGCAGTGCTGTCTTTGTTATAGAAAAACAGTCACCAAGAAGCCTCTTTATGCATGAAGTTTCACCCATTTTAAGGTATTATTCAACACAGATACACAATCAGACACTTAGTTACCTAAGGAAGAAGTGCTTTGTTTCCCCAAACACCCATTTTAGAGTTAATTTCATGTTCCCTTTAGAACAATCTTCATATAAAGTGCAGGATTATTGCAATCTATGTCAGTAATGAGATGATTACATTTTTTTAATCAAAAGATTATATTTTTGAATGACGTTTCCTTTCCTGCTTCTGCAGTACATCTTAGTCAGTTGTGCATATTTTGAGGAATATAGAATATATTATGGCCTTGGGAAAGAGCTGACAAACACCAAGGAGGGATATTGCATTTCTGGGTTCTGTACTTAAGTAGACCAGCTACTTTGTTATGTCTCTTTCCCCTAAGGGTGTCTTAGTTATAAATAAAAGTGATTCACTAAAAGAGGGATTGTAAAATGGCCTTACAATCTTTGCCAACGTTAAAGTATGTGGTAAATAAAGAATACAAAGCCAGAGAAAAATAGGTTTGGGAGGCCATTTTGGACTTGATTAGTATAAACTGACAGGCTCTTCCTCTAGAGATTGGCTTTGAAGCAGCAGTATCATATGAATTGCATGAGGGAGAAAGTTACTTAGCCAAACCCAGAGAAGACTTTGCTAAATTTGAAATGGTTACATGTAATCAAATGCCACCTGACAATTTCCAAAACATCTTTTATGGGCTGGTTACCCTAAAGGTATTTATTTTTAAGATTAAAGTATTGGGTAAGATCCTTCCCGCAAATGCTTTAGATCTTTTTAGACGTTTGCCTTTGTCTTGATCTAGTCTGAGTCCTCTTAGCAATACATTTGAGAAAATATGCCACTATGACAGATCAACATTTTTAACAGGGAAATGTTTCCTAAAATTATGGCACATGGTGTGCAGGTGTGGAAGCAGGAATTTAAATGTTTAAGCCTAAAAAAAAAAAGTTTAGGCTTGTGTTGGTTCACTTCTCTGTTCCATGTAGAGATTAAGAAAGGAACTGTGAAAGGCAAGTTGTCCTCTGAATCTCGTCTCCCAGGGCACTACACTCCCAGCTCCCCTTGGGATTAAATGCGTCCATGCGACCAACTTATTCCTAATGCCATTTGATAATGCATAGCTTCTGACTCCTTTGCCCAGTCCCTTTTCCAACTAACCAGAATTCTAGACTTGTCAGTAACCTGGCTTTGACCATGGAGATAATTGCCCTGGGGGCAATGGAGCCACAAATGAAGGGACCTGCCTTCCTCCTACCCTATTATGACTTCTTGAAGTGCCAAATCATTCCCAGGACCAGCACTTCCTTCCTAGCACTGGGGCCCATTTAAGTCCTGGGATAACTAAAAAAAAGGACAAGGACAAATTACCTGGGAGGGTTAGAACCCTAACGCAACCAGTAAGTTGCATAGGACCCATATGATAATTCAATCCTGTCTCGAGGGTGTGAGTCCTATTTTGGGGTTTATGGGGACTCATAGAGTACTCAAGAATCTTACAAAGCAGCCTAGTGTCAGACAACCTCTTTTACTGTGGCTAACAGTGGGGCTGGAGGATCACTGCAGGGATATGTGATTGATTAGCCTGATGCTGCAAATGGTGATTCAATTCCCCTCCCATCTTCTCCTTGTGTTCTCTTGGCACAAGAGATGATCTTACATATGATCTTATACATATGAAGAATCTGGACTAGTCTAGATGTATTGGGCCTTTGGGTCATCTACCAAATCCCTAATCAATAGGTAAATAGGCAAATACACAGAAGTACATAAGTATTACATTTTAACTAGTTGGGAGGGGGAAATTTTGATGGAAGTCATTACTGAGTGATAGAAGAGAAAATACAAATAGAAGGGCAGTGGCCTTGCTTAGGACAGGATGGCATGGCATGAACATGCTTCCTGATTCTGCAACACCTGTGTTTTTCAGAGATCCAAGATACTCCCCTAATCTCACTGATACCAGTATAGTTCAAACTTTTAGTTTTTAAATGTTTCTTGAAATTACAAAGATGGATAGAGTGAAAGACAAGACCACATTTTTAAGATAAATATTTCAAAATTAAAAAATGGTATCTTTTGAAATTGCATGAAATCTAGAAGTCATTTTAGGAATAATTGGTATCTTTATTTACAACCCTTTGTCATGACAGGCACGAATATGGCATGATTCTATATGTTTAAGTCTTTATGTGTTTAGGTAAAGTTTTATCATTTTTGTCATGGGTTATACATATTTAATAAATGAGTATTATGTTTTTGTTGCTTTTGTGAATGTGGTCTGTTTTTCAGGGATTTATTCTATTTGGCTACTTTTGGGAAGGAAAACTATTAATTTCTGTATATTGCACCTTTAAATCAATTATAATTTTTAGTGGGTTTTATTTTGTTTTATATGTTATAATATTACCTATAAATAATTATTTTTTGTTTATTTCTGGTTCTTATCTCATTGCAATCGGCAGAACTAAAACCACATAACATTTCTAACATTTATGTTATGTTAGAAACCACATAACATAAATTTACCCTCTTAATAATTTTTAAGTGTACAGCACATTGTTATTAACTATATGCACATTGTGTACAACAGATTTCTAGGACACACTCATTTTGCATGACTGAAACTATACACAGCAAATAATTTCCCTTTCCCTCCATCTTTCAGACCCCAGCAACCACTATTTGACTTTGCGTTTCTATGACTTTGATTGCTTTAGTTCTAATAACTGAAACCATGCAATATTTGTCTTTTTGTGATTGATTTATTTCACGTAACATAATATCCTCCAGGTTCAACCATGTTGTAGCATATGACAAGATTTTCTTCTTTTTTATGGGTGGATAATAGTCCATTGTATGTATGTACCACATTTTCTTTATCTAGCCATATGTCAAGACATTTAAGTAGCTTCCACTTCTTGGCTATTGTGAATAATGCTGCAATAAATATAGCTGTATAAATATCGTGTCGAGATCCTGCTTTTAATTCTTTTGAATATATATGTGGAAGTGAGATTGTTGGATAATATGGTAGTTCTACTTTTAACATTTTGTTTTTCATAACAGCTACACCATTTGATAATCCTACCAACAGTACATAAGGGTTCCAATTTCTCCACATCCTTGCCAACACTTATTAGTTTCTGTTTTGTTTTTAATATTGGCCTTTTAATGGGTGCAAGGTGATATCTCACTGTGATTTTTATTTACATTTCCTTAATGATTAGTGATGTTGAGCAGCTTTTCATATGCTCTTGGCCATTTGTGTATCACTTAAACCCATTTGTGTATCTATTCAAGTCCTTTGTCCATTTGAAAATTTTTTTTTTTTTTAATTTTTGTGTTGTAAGAGTACTCTGTATATTCTTAATATTAACCCTTTACTCAATATATAGTTTGCAAATATTTTCTCCCATTCCATAGGTTGCTTTTTCACTCTATTGATTGTTTCCTTTACTGCACAGAAGTTCTTAGTTTGATATAGTTCCATTTGTCTGTTTGCTTTTATTGCCTGTGCTTTTAGTGTCACATCCAAGAAATAATTGCCCAATCCAAAGTCATGAAGATTTTCCCCTATGTTTTCTTCTAAAAGTTTCATATTTCAGGTCTTACATTTAGGTTGTTAATCCATTTTGAGTTAATTTGTAAATATGGTATAAGATAAGATTAATTTTCACTCTTTTGTATGTGGATAACCAGTTTTTCCAACACCATTAGTTGGAAGACTATTGTTGAAAAGACTATTGTTTTTTCATTGCATAGTTTTGGTACCTGTTGAACATCGTTTGATCATATATGTGAGGGTATATGTCTGGGTTCTCTTTTCTATATTATTGGCCTATATGTCTGTCTTTATGCCAGTATCATATTGTGTTGATTACTGTAGCTTTGTAATATGTTTTGAAATTAGAAAGTATGAGGCCTCCAACTTTGTTTTTCCTTTTCAAGGTTGTTTTAACTATTGGAAGTCCTTTGAGATTACATTTGAATTTTAGCTTTTTTTACTTCTGCAAAAAAATGCCACTGGTATTTTGATAGGGATTACATTGAATCTGTAAATTACATTGGGTAGCATGGACATTTTAATAATATTAAGTGTTTCAATCTATAAATGTGAGATGTCTTTACATTTATTTAGGTCTTTAGTTTCTTTCAGCAATGTTTTATAGTTTTAAGTGTTCAAATCTTTTTCCTCCTTAATTAAATTTATTCTTAAATATTTTATTTTTGATACTATTATAAATGCAATTTTTAAAAATTTCCTTTTCAAATTGCTGTTGGTGTATAGAAAAATAACAGATTTTTAGTGTTGATTTTTGGCCTGAAGGCTCTCTGAATTTGTTTAATTCTAATAGATTTTTTTTCTGGAATCTTTAAGGTTTTCTACATATAAAATCATATTGTCTGCAAACAGAGGTAAATTTATTTCTGCATTTTCAATCTGGATTTCTTTCATTTCTTTTTTTTTTTTTTGCCTAATTTCTCTGACTAGAACTTCCAGTACTATGTTGAATAAAAGTAATGAGACTGGGCATCCTTAACCTTGTTCTTGATCTTAATGGTTGATATAGACTTTAAAATTCCATTAAGTTTATGGTTTTCTAGCTGTGGTTTTATAATAGTTAAGGAATGGGGGTTCTGTTTTATAAAATGCCTTTTCAATAACTTTAAGAATATTATATGCTGGCTCAGTGCCTGTAGCTCAGTGAGTAGGGTGCCAGCCACATAGACTGAGGCTGGCCAGTTCGGGCCTGGCCAGGGCCTGCTAAAACAACAATGACAACTGCAACCAAAAAATAGCTGGGCGCCTGTAGTCCCAGCTACTTGGGAGGCTGAGGCAAGAGAATCACTTAAGCCCAAGAGTTGGAGAGTTGGAGGTTGCTGTGAGTTGTGACGCCAGGGCACTCTCCGAGGGCGACATAGTGAGACTCTCTCTCTCAAAAAAAGAATATCATATGCTTTTCTTAGTTGGTCTTCTAATTGATTTTATCTATTATATGTTACCAAATCTTCTTACATTGTCATTTTTCCATTTTGGTAAGAATAATAACACCGATTTAATTATGATAGATTATTTAAATGAAATGTTAGTTTCATTAAATTAATATAAGTTAGATTTTTATATCCTTATTGTTAAGTTAGATCATAGTTTTATTTTTAATTGTATGCTTTTCAGGTTTTAGTAACAGTTCTATAATTTTGTAAAATGAATTTTGAATGTTTTGCTTCTTTTAGGTTCTGGAATGATTTGTGTAGTATTAGATTAATTATTTGGGGGAATTTTCAGAGAACTTACCAGTAAAAAGCTTTGAACCAAGAATATTTTATCTCAAGACCATTTTTTACAACTCCTAAAAATTTCTTTCTTGGATATTTACCTATTTACCATTTTTCCTCTTCTTGATTCAATTCTGATAATTTATGGCATTTTCTTTGTCAGAAATACATCAATTTTATGTCCACACAATCCAATGCAATCTGCAAATTCAGTACAATCTCTATCATAATACCTAAGATATTCTTCACAGAAATAGAAAAAAAAAATTCTAAAATTTATGTGGAACCACAAAAGACCCAGAATAGTCAAACAATCCTGAGCAAAAATACCAAAGGCAGGAGGCATCACATTACTTGACATTATATTATACTACAAAGTTATAGTAACCAAAACAACATAGTACTGGCATAAAATAGACATATAGGCTAATGGAATGGAATGGAGAACCCGGAAGCAAATTTGCACATTTACAGACAACTTGTCTTCAACAAAGGCACCAAGAACATTGACCTGGGAAAGAATGGTCTTTTCTGCTTGGCACCTGTAGCTCATCGGCTGGGGCACCAGCTGCGTGCATGGGAGCTGGCAGGTTTGAATCCAGCCTGGGCCTGCCAAACAAAAATGACAACTGCAATGAAAAAAATAGCCAGGTGTTCTGGTGAGCGCCTGTAGTCCCTGCTACTTGGGAAGTTGAGGCAAGAGAATCACTTTTCCTTAAGCCCAGGAGTTTGAGGTTGCTATGGACTGTGATGCCACGGCACTCTACCCAGGGCAACAGTCTGAGACTCTGTCTAAAAAAAAAATAAAAAAAGAAAAGAATGGTCTTTCAATAAATGTTTCTGGGAAAATTGGCTATTCGTATGCCTAGGAATGAAACTAGGCCCCTATCTCTCGTTATATACAGTAACTAAATCAAAATGGATTAAAGACTTAAATATAATCTAAGATTGGAAACTACGAAACTAGTAGAAGGAAACATTGGAGAAATATTCAAGGACGTTGGTCTGGGGGAAGATTTCTTGAATAAGACCTCAAAAGCACAGGCAACCAAAACAAACATAGACAAATGAGATCACATCAAGTAAAAAGCTTCTGCACAGCAAGGGAAATAATCAAGAAAGTGAAGTGACAACCCACAGAATGGAAAAATATTCACAAACTACCTACCTGACAAAAGATTAATGACCAGAATATATAAGGAACTCAAACAACTCAACAGGAAGAAAAACAAACAATCCAATTGAAAAATGAGCAAATTATCTAAACTAAATAGGCTTTTCTCCCTTTTTTTTTTTTTTTTTTTTTGAAACAAAGTCTCACTCTGTTGCCCCAGGTGTCATCCTAGCTCACAGCAACCTCAAACTCCTGGGCTCCAGCAGTCTTCCTGTCTTAGCCTCCCGAGTAGCTGGGACTATAGGCACCCACACAACACCTGGCTAATTTTTCTATTTTTGGTAGAGATGGGGTCTCACTCTTGCTCAGGCTGACCTCAACTCCTGAGCTCAGGTGATCCTTCCACCTTGGCCTCCCAGAGTGCTAGCATTATAGGCATTAGCCACAGTGCCCAGCCTGAATAGATATTTCTCAAAAGAAGACATATAAATGGCCAACAAGTATATAAAAGAATGCTCAACATTAGTAATATCAGAGAAATACAAATCAAAACTACAATGAGATATCTCATCTTGGCTAAAATGGTTTTTAAAAAAATGAAAACAGTGAAATCAGAATATTCTTAACACAGAGAAATGATGAATACTTGGCGGCAATAGATATTACAGTTTCCCTGATTTGATCATTCTACATTGTATGCTTGTATCTAAATATCACATGTATCCCATAAACATATACAACTCTTATATATCCATAATAGTAAAAAATAAAACATTAAAAAAATGCCTCTTTTCCTACTTGCTCTGGCAATGGAGGCCCATTCACTGTCTATAGTGAAAGACCCAACGACGCCATTTTGGGCTTTACATGGTTTCTTTCATCTCAGGCTTTTGTCCTCCATTTTAAAGATGACCTAAAAATCCTTTGTCTCGTTTTTTTTTTTTTTTTTTTTTTTTTTTTTTAAGCCCAACAAAACCAAATACCCAAATTGCCCCCCCAACCTGCGGTTTGTTTTTGGCGGGACCCAATCATGGGACGTCAGTGGCCTCAGTGGTGAGTCTGAGGTATGCAGGTGGGCT
>CAUYPK010038956.1:0-23816 GCA_963574355.1 Loris lydekkerianus | reverse complement strand
CCCCCCCCCACCCGCCCCGCGGGCGCCGCGTGCGTCGCGCCCGCGGCGGGTCGGTGGTCGGGCGGCCCCCCCCCCCCCCCCCCCCCCCCCCCGCCTAGCAAGCGCACAGCCCGCGGGCCTCCCTGCCCGCCCTGCATCTGCAGCCCCGCCGGGGAGGCCAGCAGGGCGCCCTTGTCCCAGCTCGCCGGGCCGGGCCGCTGCTTTTCAGTCTCGGGCCTGCGAGCCAGGCGTCAGGGCTGCTGCTAACACCCAAGAGCTGGCGCTGCCCGGCCCTGCCGAGGGCACCCCCAGCCGCCTCTGACATTTTCCGAGGGAGCCCTGGGCCGGACCACCTGCCTGCCTAAGGCGTAGGAGGGAGATCGGGTCCTGACGGCCTGACCCGGACAAGCCGGGAGGAAGGGAATCCAGCAATGGCGAGGAGAAGGCTCGGCCTGGACGAGGGAACGGTCCCCTAGGGACAGCTCTTCCTCCAGCCGCCCGCCAGGCCGGAGGGGCAGGTGGAGGACGCTGTGCCCAGCGGTGCTCCCGGGGAAGGCAGACGGGCCGCTGGGGCCGAAGGGACAGCTCCCGCCCTGGGCAAGGAGACCCTCCCAGAGACGGGCTAAGAGGAGGTGGACTGTGTGACCAGATACGCCCGTGTTCACGTCCCAGCCGTGCTTCTGGCTGTAGCTAAGATACTGGGCTTCGTGCTGAGGTCTTTCCATCACTGCGTCATTTCATCACTATGTCTTAATGCTCATAACAACCCTTTAAGCAAAATGATCTTTTAATCATTATTTTGCCACATATGAGCAATGGAAGCTCCTTGGCCAGGGGAGACATACACCGAGAGCGGCAGGACAGTACCTGGTTTCATCAGCTCTGAAATGAGAATAACCATATCATTCCCATCCTCCAGGACTTTTGTGAAGATTAGAGATGTAAAAAGCTACATGGGAGCGGTCCTTGTGGGTTAAGGTGTGGGGCCAGCCTCCACCCCTCCCTGGGCACCCCGCGGGCTGTGAGTCAAACACAGCTCAGCAGGGCTGGGGGTGCTCAGCTGCCTCCAAACTGGGGCCCACGCTTACTGATGCTGTTTCTGTTCCATTAAATTTCTTTCAAAAAACATTGTACTAAATCAAAATAAAATAATTGTGAAGTCTGAATAGTGAGGCCGTTAAGTTTTGTTTTCGTTTTATATCTTCCAAATAAGAACAACACATATTATATATTTTCATTATAATTGTAATATGTGTTGATGTGTTGATGGAAAATTCAGAAAACTGCCAATAGAGAAAGTGAGAAAAATCTTACTGCTCACTGATCAGAGCAGTTGGAAATTATAGTTAATAATAGTCTATTATATATTTCAAAATAGTGAGAAGAACTATAATGTTCCCAACACAAGAAATATTTAAAGTAACAGATATAGCAATTACCTTGAGTTGATTATTACACATTGTCTACACTTGTCAAAATATCACATGTACACCAAAATATGTACAACGATTATACGTTAATAAAAATATTTTTAAAAGATAACTACTATTGACATTTTTCCTTTACCTTCCGTGTTTCATGAGTATATTTACTGTTTAATAGAATCGGTAAAAAAGTTTGTAGGTTATTATACTATACTCCACTTTGAAAATGCAGTATTACATTAACATTTTACCATGACATCAAGTAATTTTAAAACACATATGGATTAATGGTTGCTTTTTTAGTTTTCTTTGCAAAGTGGTTCATTGCTTTTGTAATGAAAAAAATTAATTTGTGCTTAAATTAAGTCCATTGTGTTTAAAAGAATATATGTAAGAAGGGTGCACTACTTGGCCCAACAGTGTAGTGCCTTGTGTTTTCTGCCTACCACCGGCCAGGTGGGGGGTGGGGAGTGACGCTCCTCCAGCGGTAACCATGATATATGAAAAGGAGATAGGGATGGTTTATTTTCTGAGGATTAAATGAAATCAGATATGCGGAGTCTTTAAGATAGCGTGAGCCATCGTAAGGGCTCAGTAATGACAAAATTGTATCAGTCAAAGACAAGGCTAAGAGAACAAGATGGGTGTTCATTGAGGGCGATCTGAAGAATCAGAGGACAGCCCTGCTGGTGGGATGCTAGAGTCAGCACCTACAGGATCTTGGAAGCCAATCGTTAAATACTCAGGGACTTTGCAAACTGGTTGTAAAAGCTGTGAAATTTTATTTGTAACCTGATATCTTTTATTGTGGGAGTATTTACACCACAGAAATTGGAAATCAGCAAATGCTAAAATTCTATTTATGTATTTATTTACTTGCTTTCTTTGCATAAAAACAGCACACTACCAGCAGGGATAACGCAAAGACAGGTTTTGCTACTTCTCAAAGTAGCAGAGCCCTGCAAGAACTGCTTCTGAGTGCTAGTGTGAGGATCATGAGCTGACATCTTGATCTGATCGCTCCCCCTCTGATAAGAATAAGGAATGGAGAAGTATCAATATGCATTGGGGAACCTAAAAAGGTAAACTAGGGGAGTTTTTGTTTATGCTTCTAAAACAGAAATAACTGGATTAGAGGATGAAAGGGCAAGAGAAGGGAAGATTTGTTTCTTGGAGTGACATGGAGCCATTTTAGTATAAGTGAATGGGAATTCTAGGGCTAGAGAGACATTTTTAAACAAGAGAAAGTTGTAGGATGGAGGTGAATGGAAGAACACAGAAGTCTCTCTTGCCATAGGAGGCAGGTGGACAGGAACAGAGTCCTAAGGCCTGCGTGCCAGATGGGTTCACCGATCACCGGTCTGCCTTCTTCACTGGCCCCTGTCGATTACTTCCGAGAACCCCTCTCCCCACCCTCCACGTGCCCAGGGACAGGCGATATTCTTTCTTTTTTACTTCTTTGCTTTGCCAACACATTATTAGTTCTATGCTCTTTGTCCTTGTAATGTGAGTTCTCTAAAGGCAGAAGCTAGGACAGAGTTCTCTAGTACATTCTTCAACACGTATTAGAGATCAACACCTTCAAAGAAAGGGAAGAAAGCAGGTAGGACCTGGACAGAACTTCAGTGCAGCCCAATAAAGCTTCTGCTAACCAGGTGGAGAATCTCTGAAGAAAATATTGCCCTCCAAAGAGTCCTGTGTGACTTGGGTTGGGATTGTATAAACTGCTTCACTCAGTCCCCATATGAGAGCTGCTGGGGCAGGGAATGCCCTGGGTCTGCACCTGACCAGGCCCTGTGCCCACAGCGGGAAGCTGGGGGCTAATGCCACTTCCAAAGCAGGATGCCCTGGGGGTGTTGGTGAAGGTACAGTTGCTCTATTCCTCTCCAGGGAGGAAGCACTCTTCTTCATTACTCTCGGCATTACTGCTCTTAAGAGAAACTTTCTAAAAGATGGCAGACACCAGAAAGAGAATACATCATGACTCGTGCTCGTTGTGGTCATTCTCCGAGCACACAGGTCCAGGTGGGCCTCCCTTGGTCTCTTACCGCTGCATCTTTTCTTGTCCTAGGAGCTTTGCCTTCTCAGCATTGTTCAAAGTGGAATGGCTGCTTCTGTCACGGGGAATGTCACTTTACACCCACAATAGGGCAGGGGTGAGAGAGCCACCTCATGCTTTCTTTTTTATCCCTTTGTTCTTTCATGTATTTATCAAGTTAATTATAATTCTAGAATTCTCATAATTAAAGGGTAGGAATGATTTTTTTGCATTTCTTCCTGAGTTATTTTGAAGGATTATTGATTATTTGCTGATCTGAAAAATTACCGTTATAATCTGAGACATTCACAAAATAATTTTTTAAATTTCAGAATTTTAGGGGTTGCATGAGTTTTGTTCTTAAAATTTGTTTTTTGCACAAACTGAGTCAAGGTTATAAGTGTGCCCCCCATATTGGGCACCATTCAAGTGCCCACTAAGACATGAATGGATGATTAAAATGTGGCATATGCATACTGTGGAGTATGACTCAGCCACAAAGAAAAATGGCCATCTAGTATCTTTTGTGACAACCTGGATGGAACTGAAGATCGTTCTTCTACATGAAACTTCACAGAGATGGAGAAACAAATACATGTACTCAATTCCAGGCTGGACTGATCAACCAAAACTTAAGTGCATATAGGGAAGTAAATTTCAAGGAAAATCAAGCTGGGAGGAGGGGAGAAGGGGATGGGTAAACTCACGTCTCAAACTTTCTCATTAGGAGACTCTGAGAGGTTTAGTATAATTTCTATCTAAAATATAAATAGAATTTTCCTTCTACTGTGTAAATATGATAAAAATTGCAAAGATCACATCTCATACTTTCTCATTAGGAGACTCTGAGAGGTTTCATATTACTAAATAGTCCAGGCTGGGCTGTCCTAGGCCAGTCCGTTTCTTTTTTACCACATCATACTTATAATTTGGCCCTATCGCACCTCTCCCTCTCAGCTCTCCCTATCTGGCAACCTATGCTTTAAAAATCCTTATCAGTTTGTGACAAGGTGCATTCAAAAGTCATTCAGAAAAAGAAAATATTTCTCCTGTTTTTCTCTTTCCCTTCTTCTCTACCATGAAACAAACACAAAATGCCTCAGACAGATGAACACATAACCAAGTCTACAGAAATCTGAGCTCCGGCACGTGCAAACACCCACACATTTGTATCACCCTGCAGAACACTCAGCATCTTAGGCAAAAATATTTCCTTGAGGATGGGGATGATTTCACTGTTTTCTCTCAGTGAATTTTATGAAACCACAGGATTTAGTCATGTGGTTTTCCCAGAACTAAAGGCCAGTCTACTCAAAAGTGTATTTGAGTTTCAATCTTTACAGGAAAAAGTGGCTTGAATTTTAAAATCACTATTTTTTTCCAGCTTCTATTCAGTAAATTAAAAAAATAAACTAGGGAGTAAATTTCAACTACAGGAAGCCATAAAAGATGCAAATAACTTTTAAAATAAGAAGAAAATCCTATGAATAAAGTGAGAATAACTTGCGAGAAAGCTTTAAAAAGTTGAAAACAAGAAAATTATAGTATCATACCAATAAATATTGTTGTAAAAATGTTGAAGAATGAGCAAATAGAACAGTATATCATAAAAATGGTAATATGTAGTAGTATTTGACCAAAGAGGGTTTATTCTAAGAATATGAGAATGATTCAATATCAATAAATCTTTCGATGTAATTCATTCCATGAATGTATCAAAGCACGTTATTAGTAAAAAAAACTTTAAGTGAAAATATAAATACAAGTTTTCTTCTACTACATAAATATGATAAAGATTACAAATATCAATAGCAAACATCAGTATAAATAATGAAATGGGAGTGCCATTTTTATTAAAATCAAGAACAAAAAGACCAGAGAGGGAGGGGAGGGAGGGGGAAGGATGGGCGGAGGGAGGGTGATTGGTGGGATTACACCTGCGGTGCATCTTACAAGGGTACATGTGAAATTTAGTAAATGTAGAATGTAATTGTCTTAATACAATAACTAAGAAAATGCCAGGAAGGCTATGTTAACCAGTGTGATGAAAATGTGTCAAACTGTTTATAAAACCAGTGTATGGTGCCCCATGATCGCATTTATGTACACAGCTATGATTTAATATTAATTTAAAAAAAAGAACAAAAAGACATGTTCATTATCACCATGACTCAACATTAGTTTGAACAATATATTGAAATATAAAATATTGAAATATTTTATTGTAAATATTTGAAAAGAGGAGGTGAAATGTATCACGTCTTGGTAGTACAATTTTGTACATGGAAAATCCAAGAAATATCATAATATTAGAACTAATTAGAACATTTTATGAAATGTAAATACTGATAAGAAAGACACAAGGACCATATAAAGGAAAATATAATATTTTAGCAAATAATCTAAAGTGAGATCAGAAAGACAATCAAAAGATATATTAGGGAAGGGAAAAACTTTATACCATAAAAATGACATTTTCCTCGATTATAACATATAATTAATTAACTTTGAATTAGGATTTAAGTAGAGTTAGACAATGTTACCAAAAAATAAGTCATTCGCTAATGCTACTGCAGTACAAACAACTCAATGTGGCATACGGAATTTTAGAAAAAATTAATAAAATTCCTGGAACCACATAAAGAACCCAGGAATAGATCTCAGGACATTAGCAATGAAACACACTATATGAAAAAGGGCAGATTTCACTCTAGTAGGGAAAAAGCAGTTAGTGTACTATAATAAATGGTACTGGTACCAGCACCATGTGCTATCCATTTGGAAAAAAGGAAAGTTGGATCCCTGTCTCATACCATATTCAAAGATAAAAAGGTCTGATTGACTAAGGTGCTGAAATAATAAAAATAAGTTGTTTTGTTTTGCTTTTTTGAGACAGAGTCTCACTATGTTGCTCTTGGCAGAGTGTCCTGGCGTCACAGCTTACAGCAACCTCAAACCCTTGGGCTCAAGATACTTTTGCCTCAGTCTCCCAAGTAGCTGGGACTGGCGCCCGCCACAATGCCCCACTATTCTTTGGTTGTAGTTGTCATTGTTGTTTGGCAGGCCTGGGCTGGGTTCGAACCTGCCAGCTCCAGTATATGTGGTTGACACCTTAGCTGCTGAGCTACAGGTGCCAACCCAATAATGAAAACAAGTTTTAAAAGAAATTAAGACTATATATATATATAAATATATCTAAGGACACATATAAAGATGGAAACAAGCACACTCTCTCTAGATAGATAGATAGATAAACTTTCACATATTAAAAATAACACCATAAACAAAATCAAGAGGCAAATGATAAATTAGGAAAGAGCATTTGCAACAATAATTATAGGCACAGACTTTACAGTTATTATCTATATGTCAAAGAGCTCTTTAAGTTGAGAATCAAAAGACAATCCAGTAGAAAAGTGAGTAAAAAATTTAAAAAGCCATTAACAGAAAGCCTTCCAAAGTATCCACACACATGAAAACATTGTGTACCCGGGAGCCTTGGGGCAGGCTCTACCTGGTGGCAGTTATCCGTGCCTTAGTTTTGTCACAGGATCCTTTCAAGGATTAAGTGCTAATGTATATAAAGTACTCCGTATAGAGCCTGGGTATGATGTAAGCTCCACACAGAACAAGTCATTATGTAAGTGCTTGCTAATGTTAGAATCAGGGAAATGCAAATTAGAATGACAGGGCAACGGCCCGCCCCACCCATCAGGTTGGCAAACAACAGGAGAGCGATTACGCTGCTGGTGGGGATTCAGGGAAAACAGCTCATTGGTAGTGGAAACAGGGATTGTCACGTCATTTTTGGAGAACAGTCTGGTAATATTTCTTAGCATTTTAAATCTAAGAATGCTTTGACTCATCACTTCAACTTCTGGAAGTCTATCCTGCAGAAATGAAGCCCTCAGTACAGGGATATTCACTGCATATTCCTGTTGAGATGGAAAGTAACAGGAAACAAACTGAGAACTCACTTTCAAAAAGCGAATGTGTAAAACGATGGTGTATTCTAACCTTGTAATATTGGGCAATCTTTTAGTAGAGCTTTACCAGCTGACTTGGGGAGATTTTCACAGTATGCATTTATGTATTTGTTTATTTATGTATTTATTCTGAGACAAGGTCTTTCTCTGTTGCCTGGGCTAGTGTGCGGTGGCATCGTAATAACTCACTGCAATCTCGAACTCCTGGGCTCAAATGACTCCATCTGCCTGCCTCAGCCTCCTCAGTAGCTGGGACAATAGGCATGGGCCATCACACCTGGCTAATTTTTCTCACTTTTGTAGAGACTGGGTCTTGCTCTTGACTCAGTTGGTATTGAACTCTCAGCCTCAAGTGATCCTGCTGTCTTGGCCTCCCAAAGTGCTAAGGTGTATGTAGGTTCGAACCATTGTGCCTGGCCTGATTTTCACAGTATGTTTTTAAGTGATAAGCAAACTTCAGAGCATGTATGGGGGAAAACATCTTCTAAAGCAAATAGTGACAACACTTAAACACATGTACATGCATTTGTATACTGTTATATGAACACAAGAATGTAAGAAAATCTACACATGCGGGTGTTAATTGATTATCTACCTTTATTGTATATTCTGATTTATGTATATTTTTGTAAGAAATTTAAACACAAAAAAATATATAGGGATGAGGACTGAAACGATCTGAAATCCCACTACCTGGAGATAATCACCATTAGTGTTTTAGAATTGATCATTTATACAGCTCCTTACACATACTCTCAATTTTATGTAGATGGATTAAATGCTGCTTTTTATCCTAGTTTCACTTGGGTGAGCCCTCACTTTGAGTGTTTACTATGATTAAAGGTCTGGATTAAAAATCAGGGGATGCTGAGAAGTGACAGCTCTTGTCTGGTAATTAACTACCATAAATTTGAGCAAGTCATTTCAATTCTCTGGCTTCCAATTTCTCTCATAACATGGAGGTTAGGTAAGTAAAATCTGAGGCTCCTTTCTGTTCCATCAAATACAGGAATATTCAAAGGACCTATATTGTTAGCTGTGATAAAGTTACAGTGATGTATGGGTGGGGAGACACAGGCTGTCGAATCAGACAGCATTGAGGTGAAACGCCAAGTTTGTTATCACCGCACATCTTTGGGCTAGAGAGTTAAACTCTCCAATGAGGCCCCTTGCTTGAGAAATGAAGAAATAACAATTATTTTATAGAATTGTAGGGATTGACAGAAAAATATATATAAAGCACTAAGCATACATGTATGCCACATGCTTACTGCTTTATGCATATGTGTATCTTAGTGTTTATGTATATTTCACATGCTTGGTGCTTATGTATACATGCACATTGATGCATAAGTGTATATATAGCAATATGCACAGCATATAAATATGCCTATATAGTTATATGCATAGCTATAAATGTTCATGTATTATATAAAAGTTATAATTATGTATTATCTAATTTATGTCATATATAATACACAATGTTTATGTAGTATGCCTAGCATATAAATTTATAAGTATAACATGTAAATATATCAAGACATATGCATATGTACATATAACAGCACTCTTTCAGATCTAATGTTAATACATAACAGCACTCTTTCAGATCTAATGTTAATTGAAAGATAAAATATTTAAAAATTTTTTTTGTTGTTGTTTCAGGTTAATTTGTGGCTACAAAGAATTAGGTTATAATGTTTGCATTTGTTAGGTACAGTCCCTCTTATAATTATGTCCCAGCCCCAAGAGGTATGCCATATACCCTAACATTGTGCCCATTAAGTGGGAGCACACCCATCCTCCTCCCACCTCCCCTCTCCTCTACCCTCAACCTTGAATTATACATATACTTGTTAATCCATTCCTGGGTTGGTGGGCATTTAAGTTGTCTCTACATTTTGGTGATTGTAAATTGAGCTGCAATAAACAATCTAGTGCAAATGTCCTTATGATAAAATTATTTTTTTTCTTCTGGGTAGATGCCTCATAATGGGATTGCAGAATCAAATGGGAGGTCTAATTAGAGTTCTTTGAGGATTCTCTATACTTCCTTCCAGAAAGATTGTATTAGTGTGCAGACCCACCAGCAGTGTAAAAGTGTTCCCTTCTCTCCACATCCACACCAGCATCTGCAGCTTTGAGACTTTGTGATGTGGGCTATTTACATCAACACCTGGGGTTAGGTGATATCTCAGGATGGTTTTGATTTACATTTCTCTGATGACCAGGGATGATGAGCATTTTTTGAATGTTTGTTAGCCATTTGTCTGCCTTCCTCAAGAAGGTTCTGTTTATGTCTCTTGCCTAGTAGTAGATGAGATTGTTTGCTCTTTTTTTGTTGACTAATTTGAATTCTCTATAGATTCTAGTTATCAACCCTTTCTCAGATTCATACTATGCAAATACAATTTCCCATCTGAAGGTTGGGTTTTTGCTTTGCTTCTTGTTTCTTAGCTGTTATTTCTTAGCAGAAGCTTTTCGGTTTAATTAAGTCTCATTTGTTTATTTTTGTTGTTGTTGCAATTACCACTGAAATCTTTGTCATAAAATCTTTCCCCAGTCTGACATTATCAAGAGTTTTTGCCCACACTTTCTTCTAAGATTTTTATCATTTCATGTCTTATATTTAAATCTATTATTCATCTTGAGTCAATTTTTGTAAGTGGTGAAAGGTGTGGGTCCAGTCTCAGTCTTTTACATGTGGTTATTCAGTTCTCCCAACACCATTTATTGAATAGAGATTCTTTTCCCCACTATATGCATTTGTTTGGTTTATCAAAAATCAGGTGGCACCTGGAGACTGTTTTCATCTCTTGGTTTTCTATTCTGTTCCATACATCTATGGCTTTATTTTTGTGATTATGCTGTTTTGATTACCATGGACTTATAATATAGCCTGAAGTCTGGTATAGTGATGCCGTGGCTTTGTTTTTATTATTAAGAATAGCTTTGGCTATATGGTTTTTTTTCTGGTTCCATACAAAACAAAGTACTATTTTTTACAGTTCTTTAAAGTATGATGTTGGTATTTTAATGGGGATTTCATTGAATCTGTAGATTAGTTTGGGTAGAATAGACATTTTAACAATGTTGATTCTTCCCAGCCAAGAGCATGGCATGTTCTTCCATTTGTTAAAGTCTTCTGATTTCATGATTTCATGTTTCTCTTTGTGAAGACCATCTACCTCTTTTGTGAGGTATATTCCTAAGTATTTCATTTAGGGTTTCATGATTCTCTTTGTGAAGATCATCTACCTCTTTTGTGAGGTATATTCTTAAGTATTTCATTTTCATTGAAGCTACTATGAAAGAAATTGTGTCCTTGATTTGCTTCTCAACTTGGCTGTTATTGGCATATACAAAGGCTACTTATTTGTGGACATTCATTTTATACCCTGAGATGTCACTATATTTCTTGATCACTTCCAGAATTTTGCAGTTGAATCTCTGGAGTTGTCTAAGTATAAGAGCATGTCATCAACAAAGAATGAGAATTTGATCTCCTTTGCCCCCATTTGGATGCTTTTCATTTCCTTCTCTTGTCTAATTGCATTGGCTAGAACTTCCGAGCACTATGTTGAATAGTAGTGAAGATAGAGGACAACCCTGCCTGATTCCAGTTCTAAGTAGAAAAGCTTTCAGCTTTACCCCTTTACGTATGATATTAGCTGAGGATTTGTCATAGATGGCTTCAATAAGCTTAAGAAATGTGCCACCTATGCCTATTTTCTTAAGTGTTCTTGTTAGAAAAGGATGTTGAACTTTATCAAATGCTTTTTCCTCATCTATTGAGTGGATCATATGGGCTTTGTTTTTGCTTCTATTGATATAGTGAGTTACATTTATGGATTTGCGGATGTTAAACCAGTGTTTGTATCCTTGGGATGAAGCCTGCTTGAAGATAAAATATTTTTTAATAAACAAAGTAAAATAATGGACTTTATATAATTTTCAAAGGGTTTCTTTGTCATCTTAAAGGTAAATACAGTTTAAAAATGGGACATGAAATTCCATGGGGGCAAAATAAGCAAGTGATGAAATAGCAGAAAAACAGTGCAGCTCTTTCAGGGCTCAGCTTTGAGCATGGGTCTATTTCCCGAACAGTTTACAAATGGAAATTTTCTGTTTTGGAAATGCTCGTTAAAGTGGCCGAAACAGGTGCTACTGAATAAATCCTTTCAGAGTTTAAGCAAAATGAAGAGAGGCTATATTTTCTACCTTGTGCTAATACTTCACATTTTCTATAAAATTGAAAGAAAAAAAACTATGAATGAAATTTCATTAACCAAGACATTTTAGAAATACAATGCCTGGAATTTTTATTATTGCATCGTAAATCTAATAAAATGCAGGAAATCATTGTTTCTGACTCATGCTACCATCATTTTGTACCTTTGGGGTCACATCTTGCCCTGGGAAGAGCTACTTCAGTTGCAGCACTTCTGAGGAATCTTAGTTACTGCTGAGAAGGAGTCCCAGAACTTCCTTCAAGGGTGGTCAGTGACTAAGTCAGAATCAGAAATATTTTACAGAGGAAAACAATCATTGGAAAGTTTCATCAGGCAGACTCCACACTAGACCTTCAGCTTCATCAATTGTATTATTTAAGATATAATTCTTTAAAAATTGAGAATATAATGTAAATGGGAGGTGGTTTTGAACTGGCTGAGAGAGAGAATCATGGTTTGGATAAAGACATGGGAGGGAAATAAACAGGGTGGAAAAAATGTTTGGTGTGATCTTTCTTCATGACACCCTTTTATATTATTTATTATGTGCCGAAGACAGGAACGTGTTTTCTGGGCTGAGATGACCCTATCTCCCCAGTTACCAGCTTCAAGAGTAAAAAAGAAACATTCTACCCAGGAAGAGGGCTGTTATGGACGGATTGGGACAATTTCTATTTCACGAGGAATTGTGTCTGAGGGCTGCCTGTCTGGGATTTGCTGTATTGGAATTCTGCTCTCTCTAACGAATGTCTTCTAAGAGTCTCCCTTTGTCTAGTTTCCTGTTTTTTAATTTGACCACCCATCTTTGACACTGAATGACAAGCTCCCAACTCATTCAACCAGTTGCTGCATAGGAGAAAAGACATTTATTTGTTTGTTTGTTTGTTTGTAACTTATTTCCCTTCCCAATGACATGGAAAGTATTGAAGACGAGAAAGAGGGGATTCAAGGGCTTTGCTCCACTTTGAAAATATGTGTCATTACTCTGAAGTATCAAGAGCAGGGAGGACTATAAAAAACAGGTCCCTAGCAGATAATCGAGTGTGTACAAATTGGGGTGTTAGACTTCTACTTTTATTTCATTTTACCTTAAAATATAATAAATAGCTAATATGGTCATGCCAAGTTAAAATTGACAAGTAGTTGCAGCATGCATTAAATCACCCTGTTTGAATCCCACAGCAGCATAAAGATACTGCAACTATCATTTCCATTTCACAAATAAGAAGACTTAAGCCTCTGAGAGAATAAATGATATTATTAACCAGTTTTTCCAGTTAACCAGAGGCAGAGTTTGAAATCAAGTTATGACTTGAGGGTGCTCTCATCCAATGAGCATTGGGTGGGGGTGTCTGGCCCACCTTTTGTGTGTGGGACATAACCAAAAGAGGGACTCCATCTAACAAAATCAATTTTTTGTCCTGGTTGTTTGTATCCTCACATTAACCTGAAATAAATTTACTTAAAAAAAAAAAAAAAGAAAGAAAGAAAGAAAAGAAGTTATGACTTGAAATTCTTTTGGTTGTCTTTTAAAGGAAGACCTAAAACTATAATAGCTCCATAAGCAAGAAAATTTTATTTTTATAATTTTTGCAGTTCTTTTACGTTTCAAGTTCCCAGGCTGGTAAGATTCACTAACCAGAACCTTATAACTTTCTGTGGTGTTTCTGCAGTCCCTTTTGAGTTCCTTTACCAGGAATGGTGGGACCTCCTGGCAGCTGTGAGATAATGACAGAGCCTCAAACCACCTGTTTGTCCAGAAAAGACAAGGTAAGAGATACACCAGGGCAGGTGGTGGCCAAGGACCCTCTGAGCCTGCTCACAAGGCTGAACGAATGATCAGTATTAACCCCCAGCTCCTTGTGATACTCAAATCTCTGCCCTGGGAGGGACTTCACCATTTTTTGTTCATGCGATGTATGTACTAGTGTGATTTCTCACTGTGCTTGCACGCCCTGCACTCTACCCCAAACACGTGAGGATGTTCACTCCCCTCATACATTATTCATTTCCACCTCCTAACAACCTCCTGACCCTGTGGGTTGGGGAGGTGGAGTTGAGGCAGTCAGTAGATGCATATCCTGCAGTAAATCCTTTCCTCCCTGACAATCCTCTTTGTCTCAATCATTAGCTGTATGTATGGCAAACATGGCCCCCTCTTGTGGTTTCATTAACAAAACCATGTCATCCTGACCTGAAAGGGACCTTTAGAGATCTTTTGGGCCAGAATTTGCCTAGTTCTGTAGCACATGTTTCAACATTGCAAAGTTTGGGCAATGCCAAATCAAACGATATTAACTGGATTTCTTAACCACAGACTGTCCCAGAGCCCTTATTATGCTGACGGACTTTGGTGCCTTTTCTGGTCCAATTTGGCCACAGACTTCTTTGAGGGGAGCATCCATCTAGGAACCACATCCTGGCTCCCAGGTCATAGAGATGCCTTTGTAGTTTTTTGTGAGAGTCCTACAGCCAGAAGAACTAAAGGTACATGATGGTTTTGGACAGAACTATGCGTAGTGGGACTTCGCCCTGGTTTTGTGCCCCTCCTGGTTACTGGGGCTTGTCCTCCCAGGGCACCTCAATCAACTCAATCAACACAGGCCAACACACAGCAGCCCCTGCTGGAGGGCCTCACCAGGCCTTCCAGGCTCCCTCCCTCACATCTACTTTCATCTCAGATTCCCAGCTGAGGGGGTTTAGAGCACAGCTTCTGGACTGCCCAGATTTAGATCCTGATTCTCCCACTCACTCTCTGTTTGATTTAGAGCCTCTGTGTGTCTGTCTCCCAATCTGCAAAATGGGGCTAATCATAGTAGCAATCTCACAGAGTATTGTGAAGATTAAGTTAGAGCACACATATAATGCCTGATCCCTGGGAAGTGTTTGAAAAGCTCACATTATTATTCTTATCTTAATTTGGACACTGGGTAAAGATTGCCAAAAGATATGTAGGCCATCTTCCATTTGTTCTTCCAGATATGCCCAACAGACTCAGCCCCTGCAGACTTGCCATTATGGAGTGGTGCTTTGAGGTCCTGCCTTTCAGGGGTTCATGGGATGCCATAGGCTTTACAAAAATAGTGATTGTACCTCCCATAGGGATGGGCAGACCCAGGAACTTGTTAAAGCAACCCATTTATAGATCCTCCACATTCTATCTCTGTCTGAAATTGTATTATAAGAAATCAAAGTGCTTGAACATGTTATCTCATACACATCAGAGAGTCTTCCTAAGTACAGGAGTCTCCTTCTAAAACAGTATTTCTATGACTTCCAAAAATCCAGTTTGAAAATACGTCCTTGATTCACAATGCAGCTAACATATATTGAATGCCTACTAGATACTAAGTGCTAATCTAGGGTTGGAAGTACAACAAGGAACAAACTAGACCAAAGCCCTGCCCTTGTGAAGTGTATAGTCCAGTGAGGGAGACAGATAACTGGCAGGCAGACAAGTTTGTGATATGCTTAGGGTGAAGGGGTGTAAGTGCGATGGCGAAACGAAAGGAAGGTGGTGACAGGAGGGAGTCCTGGGGAACAGAAGGCAGGATGACTGCCCTGAGAGGAAGCTTGAGCAGAGAGGTGAATGTTGAGAAGTTCTGAAGAACATTCTAGAACATGGACAGGGCCCATGGCAGGAGTGAATATGGCTTATTTGGAGAATAGCAAAATAACGCTTTAGGATTTCAGTGTAAGTATTACCGTAACAAATCACCTTTCCATTACAGAGTTTTGGGAAAACTTTGTCTCTTTAGACCAATTTATGTTCTTTTTGGTGAGAAAGTAAGAACCATTTAGCCTACAATGTCTCCCTTTTGGCCTGAGCTCCCTGAAAGCTTAGAGCCATGTTCTGTACTGACTGGTGATGGGTTATCCGTTTATCTCAGAAGTCTGGGAACAGATGCTCACTCCTTTACAGAAATAAATTGTAAAATACGTTCGCATTTGTCCCAGGCTTTCTCCATGCAAGCTTTGTTTTCACCTCTCTGCAGCCTCAAGTTGACTTGGAAGGAATAGAAAGATGAAGCTTTTAATTGTCATTCAATTGATTTACATCTAGAAGCAAGGAAGTTGTGACAAGTGGTACGTTTCATTGCCTTGCTGTTCGTTCACTGCACGAACATTTATTAAGTGCTCGCCGATTCCTGGCACTGGGTGGGGACCATGAGGCAAGACAAAGAGGACGGTTTCTGCCCTCGGTGTGTCTCCTTGCATCCAGGGCGCAGGGCAATAAGAAAATCAACTGGTTACAAACATCAGATGTAAACTGGCACAGGATAGGAGCCCAAAGAGAGAGACAGGTGGTCCTCAGAAGATTTTGCTTGAAGAGAAGGGGACTGGAACACTGAGTCTCCTCTTGTCCTCACAGTAGGAGAAAGGCCACATCAGCCCCATACACGGTCCCCATCCGAGGAGGGAGGAGACCTGCAACCCAGCCAGCCAGCCCCACCTTCTAGAATCAGTCCCAGCCCCAGGGCACTGAGGTCTGAGCTGGGAGGCAAGAGCTTTCGTGACAGAAAGGAAAAATAGATTTAAAAGGTCTGAGCCCCACATGGCCTATTTTTAATTGATTTGCACACAGACTCTTCAATCATGGCATTAATATTTAATTGTCCTGTCAGGTCAGATCCTTCCCAGTCTGATAGTTAAAAATGGCTGGAGATGGAGAAGGAAATGAGGTGGTGGGTTGGCATGAGATGAGGAAAGTGAGGGCCTGTGGGAGGGGGTTAGGATCTGAAGGACAAGATGGAACAAGCAGGCCCTGGCTCGACGGTCCTGGAGGAAGAATATCTCTTTCACTTTCTCTCTGTCCCTTCATTACACACCTGCAGAAGCACACAACATTCTTCCAAAAAGCCGTCATAGCAGCCAGGTAAACATTTAGACAACAACAAGGGCTGTAGGGAAAATAAGGTGTTTTTTCAATGAGCAGTGAGGAGGCTGGTCTCAGGGGAAGGGTCCAGAAGACGAGAGGGTCACAGCCCTTGGTTTCCTAAGCTTGTGAGGGGCCAATTGGTGTTTGATCCAGGCCCCCGCCCTGCCTGCCTGGCTGAAGCCTGATTTACAAGCATATTTCTTCCAGAAGCCCCGCTTGCCTGGGCTGTCCCAGTGTCATGGCAGCACAGAAAAATGGCTCGGGAACTATTTTAGTAAAAGCGCTCTCAGAGACTGTGCATAAATGTCTCAAAGTGACTCATTCAGAGAGGCTATTAATAGGCAGGAGATGAAAGGGATGGGAGAATTGAATTTCATTCAGTTTCAGCCTCTTGCTTTATTTATTCTTCCTTTTTAAAAACAGACATCAAAAAGTAACGCCTGCCTTGTCAGGTGTGAGTGGCGTGGGAGGAAGAGCTTGTCTGCTGAGCAGCCTCCTCCTCTTCTCCCAGGCCAGAAGGATTGATTAGAGCCACAAGGGCACTGCCTCGGATGCCCACTGCATATTCTTTTCTGTTCATCGCTGATACCTTCACTGAACAAAAAGCCTACTGTGTCCAGGTAGTCATAGGAAGTCACGTTGAGATCATGTCTCATTTTCACTGAGCTCTGAAGAAAAACTTAAGAGTCCTATTCAATGCCCTTGTCTTATCTGCGTGTCTTCTTGGTTTGGGGCAGTGGTTCTCTCTGGGGACACATGTGCCCAAAGAGGGACTTTGAAGACAGGTGGCTGTATTCAGTAGTCTTGAGGGTTGGGATGTGATGGTCTTGGCATTTAATAGGAAAAGGCAGAAATCCTTGACAGCCTGGATGATGTCATCCAAGGAAGAACTCCCCTGTCCCTTGTGACTGCTGAGTGCCCACTGTGCACTCTTTTTTTTTTGAGACAGAGCCTCAAGCCATCCCCCTGGATAGAGTGCTGTGGCATCACAGCTCACAGCAACCTCCAACTCCTAGGCTCAAGAGAGTCTGCCTCTCAAGTAGAGGGACTCAAGTAGAGTCTGCCCTCCCAAGTAGCTGGGACTACAGGCGCCCACCACAACGCCCGGCTGTTTTGGTTGCAGCAGTCATTGTTGTTTGGTGGGCTCAGGCTGGATTCCAATCCGCTAGCTCAGGTGTGTGTGGCTGGTGCCTTAGCCGCTTGAGCCACAGGTGCTGAGCCCACTGTGTACTCTTGAATGGAGATTGTGTTCGGGATGATCTCAGCCTAAAATTGAACTTGGTATTATTCATGACCATAGCAAATTTGTATGAAGTTTTTCAGGCATGCAACTATTGTGATAATCAAAGAAATACTGGATTTTGTGTCATTCACCTTTGGGAAAAATCTCATCTCTAGTGGCAATGCCACTTGTGGTATTTGAGTTACCCAAATCACACATGTCTGTGCCAATTTGCATTCACAGCCGCAGATTTGTGGTGCTTCTATTTCTGCACACAAGCATCTGACTGCTTCACGCTGGCCTCTAATTTATTTGCCTCAAATCTTTACATATTGTAATGCATGTATGAAGTCATTGTAAGTGACTTTTATTTCTCTTTTGTATTTCAATTAGGTCACTGTACTGATTCTTAAAATTGTGTGTGTAGGTGGGCAATATTAATTTAACTTTAGGAATGAAAAGGGGACATACAGAATATTTGTTAGGGAGCGAGGCATTGGGTCCCCTCCAGGTCCTAAACCAGGAATGAGATAACTGGTGTGGGTTTTAAAATGGCACAAACTCCCGAGAGAAGAGCCAGACAGGAGGTCCACCAGCTGCTGGACTCCCTGAGCCAGAGGGAGGCTCCAACGCCTTGAATAAGCTTCAGGGCAGTTTTGAAAATGCAATTGTTGGCAAGAATCGGGTGGGGCCATGGAAAAGAGTGAGGGGTCAGAAAAGCAGCAGTGCCACAGCAGTGCAGGGACACCAGCCCTCAGACACATGGGGCACGGAGGGGTCTGTGACAAACTGGGACTCAGCCTACAAGGATGTCATCTTGCATCATTGTAGGCTCAGTGGTCCTGTCAGTGGGAGCTGGAACTGAGTCGCTGACAACTGCAGTAGCCAGGATAAGGCTAGGCTTCTCTGCCATTAATATATTGGCTAAGGCTTCGGACTGGTACCGGGTTTCATTGACTTGCTAGGAGCCAGACAGCACAGCATCGCTGCCTGAGCTCCATTCCTGTCCCCACCCCCGTCCTCAGCCCTGCTCACCCTCATCCCCACTCCTGGCAGTGGAAAAACTGTCTTTCATGAAACTGGTCCCTGATGCAAAAAAGGTAAAAGTTTGGAGACTGCAAGATGTTGATTTCTTTTGCATGCTTATAATATGAAAGGTCATGGTCAAGGCTGGGTCGCCATCCATCTGGGTGTCAGCAGGCAGAGGAAGGGAGAGGGAGGAGGGTGCAGGGGGAGCACGTGCAGTATTATTAAGGCCCAAACTTGGAATTGGCATGCCTCAGCTTCACTTGTGTCCTATGACAGGTGAGTGAATGTAATCCTTAGCTGGGCAGCCATTGCCTGGCTGTGGCTCAGACGGTCTCCACCAAAGCACCTACCTCAAACCTTCCAAGTACATCACACTGACCAATCCTTTGTCAACCACAGGGTTGGACTTGGTTAGAGGGCTGTTGGTTCTCTGACCTGTTGGAATTTATGATTTAGCTGGAGATTTATGTTCCACACATGGAGAAATGATTCAGAACAGAGGGGTGAGGAGGAAGGGACTTGGGCAGGGTGTCTACATTGGTGGAAGAGTGTCTTGCTCAGAGAAATGCTTGGAGGGGCACAGCTTTGAGGGTAAAGCACAGACCTTAAATGCAGAAAAAGGGGCCTTCCTTCGGGTCAGTGGTCCTATCCCAGGAAAACTTTCCTGACCAGTCCCTCCCTGTCATATACCCTACTTCCCCAGCACAGCGCTCATCACATTCACTGCCTGGCTCACCATGTCATCTTCCCATCTAAGCTGCAATTATATTTTGTGCATTATTGTAACCCCCAGGTTTGCCAGAGTAACTGGGATAAGGTAGGTGCTCAACAAATATCTGATGATGGAAAGAATCCCACGGACAGTAGAAAATGAATGGGTGTTTTTAACTCAGTGCCAGACATGACAACAGTGCTTGGCTAGGAAGATTAATCTGGTTTTCATGTATGGAAGGCTGGGGAAGACCCAAAAAACAGATGGGTTTGCTGGTGAAGTCCCCCGTGAATGAGAGAGGAGAGATCCCCCGGGAAGGGGTGGACTCAGAAAGGCTGATGGATAGTGGGGTACGGGGTGGGGTGGAGAATCAGAAGTTCAGACTGTTTCAGATCACGTCTAGTCGGTGCTAGCAGAGTTAGCTGGCACCCCAGTCCCCGAGAGAAGCCTTGCATGGAGGCGAGAACCGTGAGCAGCAAACCCTGGAGGGTTCTATGTGGCACTAATTGAATTAAAATAGAAATTCCAGGGGGGTTTCCTGGATGAGGGAGCATTTATCATGGACCTGGAGGCAGGAAGAAAATGAGCGTTCTAGAAATGCATGTCAGCTTCTTTAATTTGCCAAGAACGCAGTGAGAGTACAATAAATATTTTTACGAGCAAAAGGATACATGAAGAAATAACTGGCTGGCTACTGTTTGTGCTCGACTTCCCAGGAGAAGGATCAGAAGGGCAATCAAGGTTCTCAAGCTACAAATGTTTTCATTGCTGTGACAAGCCTGGGCTTCTCGAGCCCATCAGAGAAAGCTGTGATCCCCGAGGAAAGGGTTCCTCTGGGGGGAAGGGGGACCTCAGGGAGAAGTGGGGTCATTCCTACCTGGTGATCTAAGGAACACGGAGCAGGTGGTGCCCCTGGGGCCCCAGATCCCACCCAGATGATCCCACCCGGATCAGCTAGACTGTGAAGACTTCCTCAGCAGCCCCAGGCAGGCAGCACCAGCATCAGCTGTAACAGTCTCAGCTGTGAAACACAGAAAAAGGTCTTCTCCTGAGAGTAGGTGGGAGGAGCTGTGGCAGTGGGACTCAGAGAAAACCCAAGTGTGTGAGGGGAGGCGGTCTCGGAGAGCTGGGCTAGGTCAGAGGATCCCCGAGGGAGTCGAACATTTAGATTATTGGCCTTGACTTAAGGTGAGGGCTTTCTGTGCCAGTCCCAGTGCCAACTCAAGGTGGTTGGGGGAGGCTATATTGGAAAGCGCAGGCTGACTGGTGGCAGGGGTCTCAATGTACCAATAGGCATTGAGAGCTGGGGTGAGGAAGGGCTGGGGCTTGGTTTGGGGTCTGAGAAAACGAGGCTTTGAATGTGGTTGGAGGTGAAGGATGATGGTGGTATTGAGGAGGAGCTAGACTGGAAATCAGAAGACTTGGGTTTTAAATATGAGTTTTATCAACTAGCTATTGACCAAAGGTAAGTTGTTTTCTGCAGAGGACCCCAGAGCCAGACGGCCTCTGAGGGAGATGATTTGCAACTTGGGGCGGACCCTCGGGCAACTCATCTACACGTGTCTGTCAAGAGAGTAAACCCGAGTGGCAATCCCCAAGCAGGTAAGCATGCAGTCATTATCCAAATCTCCCGGCACGGAATCCGTTACAGTCTCAATAAAAGGCTACTGCAGAGGTTGCTCGGGGCTACCCTGCACTTAATGTTAGCCTGCCTCTTGCAAGCTTGTACTTCAATCCCTGTTACGCCTGGTTCCTTAATGCAGTGAACATGACCAGGCCTTCTTTGTGCCCTCTTTTCTCACCTGTCCTGCTTCTGAACAGGATTGTAGGGGGTGCTTGGGCAGATAAGGCACAGAGCCCAATGCACTATGAAGGGCTGATGCAGCCACGATTTTGGTGCTCAGTAAATATAAAACAAGGATAGTTTTAGGCTCGGACACCCCTGCCTGGAATCATCTTTATTAAAGTCCAGTGGGTCCCAAATAACCTCAGGGAGCAATGATTTCCTTTCCTGCAGCTCCCAGGAGCAATTAGAAATAATAAAATTTGAGGGCTGAAGAATAAAAAATTGGGACAGATCTAAAGAACTCACCCCCAAATATTTCATTCTTCCAAAAAGAATGATTCAAGTAATTCCAGTTCTGAATAAGACTGAAAATTGCACTTTGGGAAAGAGATTCCTTTGCTGAACTTAAATCTAGTATTTTTGAAATGACTAAGAACAAGAAAGATAAAAGATGGAAAATTACCTCACAAATTAATAAAAAAAAAGACATTTCCATTGTCCAAGATGAGCCAGCAAGATTTGAATGTACATAAACATCCTAAGAAATACCAGAATGCCAAATCAGAAGGGATTTTTAAAGATGAATGCAGCCCCACATATTCCTCCTAAAGATAAAGAAACTGAGAAGCAGAGCAGAGGCTACAGAAAGATAAAAAATGCACATTTAGAGTTTACCTCCTCTGCAGAATGAGGATGGCTGGAGATGACTTCCGTGTGTCCTGACGTGCACCTGGCTGCCTGGGACGTATGCACGGCTGATGCTGTGGGTTTGTGGGGTTTTGTTTTGTCCAGCAACTCCTTTGGGGAACACTTCTCTTTTTCTCCTGGGCCTGCCAGTCATGGTGCTATACTGGGAGGGCATGTGGCTCAGACTGACCCATAGTTGGAGTTTAAATTTGTATTTTACCAACTAGCTGTTGATCACGAGCACAGCATTTTCCCTCTTTGTGCCCCCTTTTCTGCACCTGTCCTGCTTCTGGCCAGGATTGTAGGGGCTGCAGGGCCAGATGGACGTGCTTGAGCAGATGGCCCTTGATTGGTATGGGATGCCCATCAGAGTCTGGGATGGGCGTGAGATCCAAGCAGAACTGATCCAAGTCCTTTCCTGGGATTTGCAGATGAATGTTTCTAGAAAAGCTACATGGGGCCATGGAAGACTGCTACACTGGCTGCACAGAGGGAGCTGTTTGAAGTAGGAAAGAATAATGAGTATATTCTAGAAGACAGAAAATCCAAGATCAGAGAGAGATAGACAATACATAGATTTAAATAGATGCATGCATACAGATTTACATTATGCTGAGATAGAGATAAATAGAAAGAAACAGCACGTAAGCTGGTTCTTTTGCTTGAACTAGTTTGAAGTTTTTGTCACTTGTAAACAAAAAAGATTCAATTAATGTAGTGGAAATATGAGGGCCCTGTAACTTTATTAATGACCTAAAGCAGGTAATTCATAATAGAAGGGAAAGAAGTAAGAAAGAGTAGGCTGTCTTTTGTTGCTTTCCTGTAAAATTTTTTTTTAATTTTCTAATTATTATAGGTACATAATAGTTATTATAGGTACATAAAGATGTTATGTATCTTTATAATTCAGTAAAATGCTAGTTAAATTAATTTTCAGATGAAAGGTTGGGCCACTTTCAGCAAATCACAGTTCTCCGAAAGCTCCCCACTTTTATCTGTCTTTGCGAATGTCATCCTCCCTGCTCGGGTTTTTTTTTTTTTTTTGAGACAGAGTCTGAGTATGTCACCCTCAATAGAGTGTTCTGGCATAACGGCAACCTCAAACTCTTGGGCTTAAGTGATTTTCTTGCCTCAGCCTCCCAAGTAGCTGGGACTATAGGCGCTCGCCACAACACTCAGCTATTTATTTATTTATTTATTTATTTATTATTATTTTTTTTTATTGTTGGGGATTCATTGAGGGTACAATAAGCCAGGTTACACTGATTGCATCTGTTAGGTAAAGTCCCTCTTGCAATTGTGTCTTGCCCCCAAAAGGTGTGGCACACACCAAGGCCCCCTCCCCCTCCCTCCTTCCCTCTCTCTGCTCTTCCTTTCCCCACCCCTCCCTCCTTCTTTCTCTCTCTGCTCTCCCCTTCCCCACCCCAACCGTGACCTTAATTGTCATTAATTGTCCTCATATCAAAATTGAGTACTAAAATTCATGCTTCTCCATTCTTGTGATGCTTTACTAAGAATAATGTCTTCCACTTCCATCCAGGTTAATACGAAGGATGTAAAGTCTCCATTTTTTTTAAATGGCTGAATAGTATTCCATGATGTACATATACCACAGCTTGTTAATCCATTCCTGGGTTGGTGGGCATTTAGGCTGTTTCCACATTTTGGCGATTGTAAATTGAGCTGCAATAAATAGTCTAGTACAAGTGTCCTTATGATAAAAGGATTTTTTCCCCTTCTAGGTAGATGCCCAATAATGGGATTGCAGGATCAAATGGGAGGTCTAGCTTGAGTGCTTTGAGGTTTCTCCATACTTCCTTCCAAAAAGGTTGTACTAGTTTG
>CAUYPK010038954.1:0-53945 GCA_963574355.1 Loris lydekkerianus | reverse complement strand
TCTTCTGTGTGGATTTCATTGCCAGGAGCCAATACTTAAGAGTAAGCTCACCTTGGAAACATCACTTAAGTCAAGTGCTTGGAAGGTTACTGCCCTAGGCGAAACGAACATCCTGACCGTTGGATTACCACACCTGCTCCTGGAATTCCCCACCGTCTCATACCCCCGAGCACACCTCCCCCCTCTGCTTGTGTTTAAATAGCTGTTAAAAAATAAAGTTTTTGGGAGTTTGATCAGAATCCTGTCTTGCTCCCCATTCTTCGTGCCTCTTGTTCCCTTCTTCCACTCTTTCATTCCTCCATATCCTAGGTCCCTGCTGAACTAGCCCTGTGGGCCAGGGCACCTGGGAGGATGAGGTGGAAGGATCACTTGAGGCCAGGAGCCAAGACCAGTGTAGGTGACAAAATGAGATCCCCATCTCTTAAAAACAATGAAAAGTCAAATCATAGTCTGGAGAAAATATTTCAGACTCACATATGTATTATAGGACTAGCATCAAGTCTATATGAAGCACTTTTAGACCAAACTCATACAAAATATTTGAAAATACACTTCACTGAAGAAGGTATACTAGTGGCCACCAAGTACAAGAAAAGATGTTCAACTTCATAACTAGTCATCAGGGAAATGCGAATTAAAACAATGAGACACTCCTGTGCATCCATGTCTACAATCCAAAGGAAGACAACACCAAGTATGAACAAAGATGCAGAGAAAGCAAAACTCTCAAATGTCGCTTGTAGCAATGTAAAATGCTACAGCCACTATCAAAAACAGTTTGGCAGATTCTTAAAAGCTAAACATGCACTTAGCATATGCCCAGAAAATTCTACTTCTAGATATTTACCCAAGAAAAGTGAAAACGTGTCAACACAAAGACTTATATGTGAATGATTATAGTAGCTTGATTCATAACAACTTAAGCCCAAAGACATTATAAATACCCATCAACAGGTAAGTAAATGTGAACCAGGCCAGGTGCGGTAGCTCACACCTATAATCCTCGCACTCTGGGAGGCCAAAGCAGGTGGATCACTTGAGACTCTGTCTCAAAAAAAATATTTTAAATAAATATGATAGATCTATGCAATGGAATGTTACTCAGCAATGAAGAAAAATGAACTACTACTAAATGCAGCAACTTCAGTAAATCTGAAAAGCATGTTCTACAAAAGAAGCTTAAGATTGCACACTGCATATTCCTTTTTCTCCAAAATTTTAGAAAAGGCAAACTCATCTATAATGACAGAAGTAGACCAACAGAGAAGTTGCCAGGGATCAGAGGTGACAAGTGGCAGGAGGGAAGTTTCCGGGGTGCTGGAAATATTCTGTATCTTGATTGTGATGGTGTTTTCACAGGGGTGAATTAAAACGCTTAGTTAAAATGCTTATGACTACACACTTGAAATGGGTGCATTTTTATATGTAAATTATACCTCAATAGAGTTTGGGGGTGGAAGGGTTGTTTTGTGGGATTTTTAAAGAATAGGCTGAAAGAAATTTCATTTGGGAGAGTTCAAAATTCCAGTGCAGGGCTGCCTTCATTTATTTTCACAAGTAGAATTTTTACAATTGAAGCCACAAGCAAGCAAACTCTAAGCTTTGATCTTAAAGACAAATAAAAATCTGGCTATTATGATGGAGAAGATACAGGGAAAGTTAGGAAGCAGTATTAATTTTTTTAACATGCAGATTTGTCCTTCCCAGGTTATGTAATGCGGAGTTGCTACTGTGATGATTTGAGGGGGGAGGGGGTGTGTGGACAGCCTCTGACCCTTAGAGATATTAACAGATATCACACAAGTGATATTAACAGACCTACTTCCTCACAGGTGCAGGTAGATTCTTCAGAAGAGCCTATATAGTCCTCTGTTCTAGATGGTTTTAAATATTCCAAGCAACAAGGCTCTGTCAAAGAATAAAAAGATATTATAAAGAAGAGATGCTTTTCCAAGCATTTGCTTTGACATGCTCCTTTCCAAAACTCTCTTCCTCCCACTTATGTGTGCCTTTGTGATACACCGAAAACTGATTTCCCTCCTCCTGTAAAGAATAGGCTTATATCATGCTCTAAAAAATGAACAATCAGGAAAATGAAAAGACATTTTAATAGTTAAGTATGCTTTGCAAGGGGTATTCAGTGTCTTACAGCCCCCTGATGAACCCCTCTCTCAGCCACCTTTCCCAGAGATAGTTCAAACTAAGCACCTGTGAGGATGGCAAATGAGTCAGCACATTCTTTCCTTCTATCCTGTGATTAAACAAGGCATGGAACTTTACAAGATGTCAGAATGCATCCAATCCCTTGCCACCCACAAGAACGGAGATATTTTTGACCTTCCTGCAGACCTAATGGAGTTAGCTGGGAACTGGAAACTGTCCAGATACTTGGGAAAATGTAGCCAATTTGTGATGTTACCTTTTTGTCCTTATTGAGCAAAATTTCCACCAAGAAAAAAACCGAGGTTCACAGTCCATCATACACCAAAATGTTAAAGTCATAGCCCAGGAATACTACATACCAACAACAAGGCAAACTTGCTTTGCAAGACTCCTAGAACTTCCCAGGAAAAACCTATATATTATGAATTTTGGACCTATACATATTATTGGTAAAACGTCTAAAATAACATGACTCTCCCAATACATTCTGAGAAGAACGGAGAGGAGTATAACCAAGGCTTCTAGCCCAGATTAATAGAGACAGGTCTGCAGATACTTCACAAAACTACCGGCTTCTTAATGTTCACCCAAGAGGAATTTGACAAAAGCTTTCACAGAGCAAAAACGCCTCTCACGATGCAAGTTTTCACCAATCCCCACCAGTACAGCCCCATCTTATCACTCTATTCCATGAAAAGTAGCAGGGACATTATCAGGAAAATGAAAAGGAAAAATTTTATCCTTGTCCTTCCTGGGAGATAAATTTCCTCACAGAGCTCATTTAGCATCCCCCCTTTCTGTGGCCTCTTGGCATTTTTATAATACACTGAAAAATTCTATATGAAAACTTCCTTACACGTTCTATTAATTGCAATTATCACTATCTGAAAATATATAGCTTTTACTTGTGTTTAGTCTGTTTTTTACACAAAAATGTAAAACTTAGTATGGACAGGATCTTGATCTTGTTGACTACCCTACCGACCAGCCCAGGAAGAAACTGCGCACATCGAAGTGCCCACAAATGGTGTGTTACATTATTAATGAATGAACAATGGCTGGGGCTGGCCTGACATCTTGCCACTAACGGTATTGCTCATGGTCTTCTCCACATCCAATGTCACTAGTAGATCATATTTTAAAAGGCATGAATCCTACATATTCACCAGTAGTTTCCAAACTTTAACCTTCATAAAGGTAAACTGATACGCTGTACAGATGCAGATCCTAGCTCAAACCCTATAGATTCAGATTTAGTAGCCTAGGGGGAGCACCCAAGAATGTGGATTCTTAGCAAGTATTCCAGATGATGCTATAACCCAACTATACCACAAGACTATGAGGAAAGAACCAAGGAAGGGGAAGGGAGGGGGGAGGTTTGGGTGGAGGGAGGGTGATGGGTTGGGCCACATCTATGGTGCATATTTTTATCTATAATAAAAAAAAAATAATAAAAAAATTAAAAAAAAAATTAAAAATTAAAAAAAATAAAGTATTGATACTTTGGGAGATGGTGAAGTGGGGAAACAATGAAGGCAAAGCAGTTTAATATAAAAAAAGGAAGGCAGGCAGCTATGATCAATAAGTAAGGTGATATATAATGCAAGAGAACTGCAATAATGTCTTCCCTAGAAACTAAAGAGAAATACTAGCCCATACAGATTTGCCTTCAGAAACCCATGATGTAAGCAGAGAACCCAGGATAGTATCTGTGAAGTTTCCTTTGCACCTATCGTTTCTACCAAGTTCATTTTTTTTTCCTAGGTTCAAATTGTGCAAATTGAAATGCTGCCAAGATTTTATACTTCTATAAACTTTTAGCCAATGAGAAGTTTAACTATGTGTAATTTTGAGCCTTGTTCTAGACTATTTTAATTACTTTTTATCAATTCCATTATTTCCCAGGTTAGTTTTTACAGATTTCAATTTCTGAAACTGACCAATTTGGTTTTACACCTAGTTTGGCAAACATACCAAATTTTACCATGTGCAGTGTTTATTATTTTCATTTTTCTTTCCAGTATTTTATTTCTACTGACAAAATTCATTATAAATTGAATTTCAATTGAATAGTCTGTATTTATTGCTTAAAGCAAGCAGTGTTACTAAGGCAAAGAAATGTGACCTGAATAACAGATAAAGTCTAAACATTCTGCTTCTAATTCTACTAGTTCATTAAATGTCCAAAATTGGTAATTTTATGCTTACTATGTGGCTAGCATTCTGTTTTGCAACTAAGGATACAAAAAGACATATAGCCCACCCCAAGAAGCTTTCAGTCTGATGGAGAAACCCACACTTTTAGTGGGTTCCAAAATTATTCACAAATGACATTGGTCCCTTTGATGCCAACCACAGGGAGTTTGTTACCAAAACCAAAACCTTTCAGTGACTTTCAACCAGTATACCATGAGAGGATCTTAGGTGTGCTGTGAAAAATTTTAAAAATCATTAATTAAAGTATTTCCTAAAGTTCAAAGCACAGTAAGTATATTCCTTTTTACTTTTTTTTTAATCAACCTAATTTAAGTGTGCTTCAGAAGTTAGTAACTTTAAGTTCAAGATTCAAGTGTGCCATGAGATTAAAAAAAAAGGTTGAAAAACACTGCTGTTAGCCCAAGGCAGGGTTCTGTGTGTTTCTAATACCCTGGACAACCCCCACATCGTACTTACAGTGCTTTGTCTTGATATCCATTTTTTCCATGTATCTTCCACCCATGCTCATAAAGAAATTTTCTAGCATACAAACAAATTTTAATATCCATTTATAGATGACAGAATTACCCTTCAACAAATATTCAAGGCATGTCTATTGCTAGCTTGGAAGATGGAAGGATAGTAGGGTAGAACACATGACCATCAATAAATAGCAAGCAAAGGTGACTTTAAAAATACTTAAAATATATATGATAGTTTTGAAACAAAAGTTTCCTGAGTTATTCCAAGTAAAATTAACCTCATTTATTGCACAATGTTTCTTGAAATGTGGCTGCTGCAGTGCAAGTAAGAAAGACATATTTTCTTTGATGACTTTTCCAGTGAAAATTCCGGTATCTTGTTGTCTTGAAAAAATGGCTGAAAGCAGAATATACCAACGGATAGGCTATTATAACACCAGATGTAACAAGAGGGGAAAGGTCTAAACAGTCAAATAAATAGGAAATATTGAATTAACAAAGTTAATTTAGTTGATTCAGAATTTTTAGTATGTTGATATGCTTTATCAATCTTTAGAAGAGGAATAGAGCATACTGCATTTCATAAACTTATCTGCCCATGGAAATGATTTTTTTTTTAAGTAGCCACAGGAAAACTTCACGAAATGGTTAAGTCACAGAGATTTATTTTCCTTTACTCAGAAGTATGGTCACTAAGAGAGGCACAGTGTTTTATTGGGATTAATTCATGATTCAACCATTCACTGGACAACATATGATAAAATCACTAAAGAACACTTCCAAAATCAAACTAACAAATAACAATAGTAATCTATATATTGCCCTTTGCCCTAACATTTATAAATCACCATACAAGGATATTTATAACTACATCTTATGTTATAGTTCAAAATTTACAAACCACCATCACATTATCTCACTTGGATCTCACAATACTATAAGTACCATCCTCCTGTTTTACAAATAAGGAATATGAAAATCTGTGACATATGGCTTGGTGCCTGTAGCTCAGTGGTTAGGGTGCCAGCCACATGCACCGGGGCTGGTGGGTTCAAACCCAGCCAAGGCCTGCTAAACAACAATGACAAAAACAACAACAAAATAGCTAGCATTATGGCTGGTGCCTGTAGTCCCAGCTATTTGGGAGGCTGAGGCAAGAGAATCACTTGAGCACAAGAGTTTGAGGTTGCTGTGAGCTGTGATGCAATGCCACTCTACCAAGGGTGATAAAGTGAGACTCTGTCTCAAAAAAAAAAAAAAAGAAAAGAAAAGAAAATCTATGACATAAAATTACTTGCTAACACCTCACAGGTACTAAATGGTGGAGCTCATATGTTAACCACCAGACCTTCCGTCTCAAAGACCAGAACTTTCTCCTCCATAGCACATTGCCTCCTCGGCGTGTCAACAGCATTCTGAGTTTGTTGCCTCAAAACCAAACACAAACAGCTGATCTTAAATATCACAGGATATGAATGGCATTCTGGAAATGTGGAAGTCACAGATGAATCAAGAACGATGTTAATACTTATTGGTCTCAAAAAACATCATATATTCAGAAGTACAACATTGTATTTCCATTTCACAGGCTCCCTAACTGGAAAAAAACAACAGCTAAAAGGCGAAGTGTATTTGAAAAAGGAGCTTCCTTCCTACTATCCGGGCTGCTAGAGGCTGAATTTTTATGTTGTGGGTTGACATGGGAGGAGCTTCAGCTATAGGAAGGGAGTCAGGTTTAGGCCCTGATCACTCTGTAAGAATTCAAGATATTTTTAATGGCTGCCTGGAACAGTAACACATTATCACCAAAAAAGCAGTTCTAGTTCTGAAAGGGCTAGATTATTCTTAAATGGACTATAACTTTCATTGAAAACAAATACTAATTAACTGGTCATTAGTCTACCGACCAAGATTTTTTATCCTCTCTGATGTTCTCAACTTGCAGTGAGACCATTCTGGTCCAGACTGTTGGTCTGTATTAGCCTTTCAGGGAAAACATCTATTTCATCCATTGTTATCTCTAAATTGGAGGAACATTCCTATGCTATGTCATCTCCCAGACAGCTTACTTTGTTCAGTTACACAAAATTATGTACCTATATTGTTAAACCCTAAAATGTTGCTTTCCAATTCTAAGCATAAGAGTACCAAACAGCCTGCTAAACAAATTATGCATGTGCATCATCTGGAAAAAAGAAAATTTGCCTAATATCTCAGTTCGGGAAAGTTATGGTAATAATACTACTCCAGAATTTGCAAGTTAAGTGACAAAAACATCAAGTTCTAGTCCAAAGTAAACACAGTAAACTATATTCTGAAACTCAGAGAACCAGAAAGCAACTAAAAAAAAAAAACAGGAAATACATAATCAACCAAAAAGAAAAAATAAATACCAGAAACATGGGATTGTATGTGAATTAGCCTCTTACCCCAGGAGAACCGTACCCAAATATTTCTCCTCAAAAGCCAACTTTCCCCACTTTTCATGGATCACACTCGGGGAGGAAAAACTGTGGGCACTTGTCAGTAAGTCATTTCATAGGAAGTGGAAAGGTGACGATTTGAGACAGAATAAAGAAAAACTGAGATAAACCAGCTGGCCTGGCTTCCTTTGAAGATTAGAGCTAAAGCTCACTGTTTGGGAACTCTCTAAGTAGAGTCCAGAACTCCACAATTCTTCTATGCGCTCAGAATTCAGAAGAACACTGGCATCTTTTTTTTAAGCTAACAAGACCACAGGATAACAGAAGATCCAAGAGTTCACAACAGAAAGGAGCACTGTTTGTAAACCACATGTTTTATTACAATGTCTGTTGGATCAGTGAAATAGAATATAGCACAGCAGTCATGAAAATGGGCCTGGAGCTGTACATTATTATTTACTATCTTTAACATTTTGGGAAGGTTACATAATTTTTCTCTGCCTCTTTTTTCATTATTTTTTATCTCAGAATATTAAGGGGGTATAAATGTTTTTGTTACGTACAACATTTAAATCAGAGCACTTGGTGTGCTCATCACCAGAATAATGTTCACTATATTGATAATAAAAATCCTATGTCCATCAATTGGGAGATTTATAAACAAAAGATGGTATATTGATAACATAAAATTCTATCCAGCAATGAAAAAAAAACAATTTTAGATACTTATCTTAACAGGTGCACAAAAGCATTATGTTAGTGATAAATGCCAAATGCAAAAGTATTATATGATTCCACTATATAAAATGTCCAGAAAAGGTAAATTTATGGAGATATAAAGCAGATCAGTGTTGCATGAGAGGTGGGACTCAGCCTCACGAAACCGATGACTGTACACAGGCTCAGGGGAACTTTTTGTGGTGATGAAAATGTCCTAAAATTAGATTATGGTGATGCTGTCAACTAAAATCATTGAATTGGGGAGGCGCCTGTGGCTCAGTGAGTAGGGCGCCGGCCCCATATGCCAAGGGTGGTGGGTTCAAACCCAGCCCTGGCCAAACTGCAACAAAAAAATAGCTGGGTGTTGTGGCGGGCGCCTGTAGTCCCAGCTGCTCGGGAGGCTGAGGCAAGAGAATCGCTTAAGCCCAGGGGCTGGAGGTTGCTGTGAGCTGTGTGATGCCACGGCACTCTACCAAAGGGCCATAAAATGAGACTCTGTCTCTATAAAATAAAATAAAATAAAATAAAATAAAATAAAATAAAATAAAATAAAATCATTGAACTGTACACAGCTAATAGAAAATTGTATGGCATATTAAAAAATGGTGTGGTTTCTGTCTCCTGAATAGACCCTAACACAATTCTCTTAGGTTGCTATGAATAAGAAAGAAGTTAATGTATAAGGGTGTGGAGAACAATGCCTGGCACATAATAAGAGCTACATGCGTTATTGTTATTATTACACTGTCCTGCCATAAATTAAATATTACACATCTGTGGTACACGGTACAATGCTTGGCACATAATATAGGTGCTTAATAAAAATTAATACCAGTGCAATATAAGACCCCTCCCAATGCCCTCATAGGAGGCCGGGATGGCCAAAAGAAGGTATGTACATGGAAAACTGTTGGTCTATGGAAATGCTATGCAAATAAAAACAAAAACAATACACACACATGTACATACCATGTCTGGAAATGGGACAAAGATGCTGGAGCTGGGAGTCAGGGGCAGAAAAGGAAAGAAAATATTTAGGTAGAGGCAAAGAACAAAGAAAAAAAAGAGTGACAAAGGACTGTGAGCATAAAGGAACAGATGCCAAGCTAGAGAAGTGGGTCCCTTCCTCACCCACTTCACGCAGACAGTGGATGTCTACAAGTGTTTTGTCTTAGCCAAGGTCCTGGAATTTCTTAAAAGTCCTCAACTGAACCACTCAGGCATCTTCCTTCCTTTCTCCCTCATAATTTCTTTCAAAAAATAAGAAGGTAGATCTCATGTTAAGTGTTCTTACCACCATCACCACCACAACAAAAAGAGGTTTTAACCACAAGGAAAGCGTTATTTAAACCCAAACTGTGCTGCTGGGGAAAATAAAGGCAACAAAGGCTGCCTGGTAAGGACTCCCAGTTCAGCCCTCCCAAATTCCACGGTACACTACATCTACCAAGTCTAAATCACACACACACACCCGCTAATGAGCTGACAGCTTCACTCAATACACCTCTCCGCAGATAAAAAACATAGAGAAAGCCCTGAACACCCAATGAGAGGAAAGCTGGGCTCCTAGGCAAGAAATGATACCCAGAGAATTACAATGACAAGTTTCTAAGTGCTGCTGGGCTAAAGGCTGAAAGTTCAAAAGTACAAGGGGAAAGTAAGCCTTGGGGAGATAGCTACTTCTAGGAAACGAACCATTACAGAGATGCAATTTTCTCCCTGGTCTTTAGACAAAATAATAAAAAAGTACTATGTGATAATCTTCCCTCTTAAAGTACCAGTAATTCGTCAGCAACAGCCGCTTCTATCTGCAAATCATGACAACTGAAATTTTTATTTGCTCAGATAGCCAAAACTAAAAACAAACCAACCAAAAGACACACTATTTTTTTTTTCCAAATTGGAAAATATATCTGTTATGCTGATATTTCCAAATCCTCTATTTTTATGCATGATTATCAATAGGGGAACATTCTCCCTATTCCAACTTACTTACATCTGATGATCTGTACCCTACAGCCATGAACAGCCCATCTTATCTGACACAACATTAATACAAGGTAATCTTTAAAGTTGAATCCTGTCTTAATATACAGAAGTCTGAATATAAGAGCATGCCAATTCTCTAATTTGGAAATAGGAAAATAAGAGAGATGTTGACTTACCATATATACTCGAGTATATACAGTAGATTACAAGTTAAACACTGAGCATCTGATTCCCAATTTGGAAATATAATGGATGCTCTGATATTTATAGTCTAAAGGCATTTGGAACTCAACCCTTAAATGATTCTTTCCAATGATTAATTGCATTATTCACATATATTCAGTAAAGGTAGAAACATTATAGAATCTTTTAAAAATGAAGAATATCTCTCTAAGACTATAGTTTTATCATTAGAACCCAACTAAACCCACACCAATGTAATTAATCTGCAAACTCCATAGCAAATTTAAACCACTTCTCAGTTAAAATTTAATGGACTAATGGAGCAAGAGGGCCCCATGCTGTCCTGACATTATTACATATGGAAAACATGCTTCAGGATATTCACAAGTAAGCTATGAAGTATTATCATAAATATGTAATTAACAACCATCCACACTTGGCAAAATAAATGAGGAAGGAAAAGAAAACCCACATTCGGCAATGCTGGCTGTTTGATTTATTTGTTTTTTCTTTTCTGGCTATCCTTCAAAATTCAGCAATCCGTAAATGGACTACCCCATCTCCAATACAAATTAGCTGGGTTCTCATTTCTGTTGCATTTTCTTCACATTATATTTACCGAATCTCTAGGAATGACTCTTTATTCAGAATGTAGTCATAGCCATGACCATAAAATGTATTCACACAGGCGAGCAGAAGGATATAATTTTGTATTAGGATGACAAGCAGAAAACCTTCCTGGAGAAGTGGGAGGCACAGCTGGCTATAGTTAGGGAAATTATCTCTTATTTGTGGCGTCAATCATAGAGAGAGGAAGGGAAGCCCTTGAAGGGGAGCTTGGCAAGAGAAACTAGGTCACCTCCTCTGCATCGGACAAGACCTGCATGTGCCACCCGTGTCTACAGCTGGTCACTGGAGAGTTTGCTTTCCGACTCCATCTTCTGCCCTCATCCTTGGTAACACTGAGCTTAACTGAATCCTTGTTACTTCAACAAGGATTTATTGAGCAGCCTCTATGTGCCTAACAACATGCTAAGGGCTGGGACACCAAAATAGTGGGGACTCTGGCCCTGTTTTAATGAGCTCCCACTCTAGTGCCCCACTGCCTTCTTCCTCAACCTTCTCAAAAAGAGAATGTAATTCCTGCTCCACTTCAATCATTCACAAATCTTAGTACCTTTGGGGCCTCATCTTCCCTGAGTATTATTTACCTTCAGGGTCCCCTGGATGTCCAAAGCTCCACTTCCTTACATCCTTCCCACACTCTTGTGCCTGTGGTATCATCTCTGCTCTCTCAGAAAGACCACAGACTCCTCTCTTTTCCCCTCAGGCCAAGCTGCCAAGGACAGTTATTCCAAAGTGACCCTATCTTATATTTAGGCTCCTTTGTCCCTGCTCTTGGCATTTCCAATTATGAAAAATAATGTTATGCCAACTGGGTCTGCTACAATTTCTGCTGTTCAACTTCATTTGAGCTCTTCCTAGGCTCCAGAACACTTCTATTTTTTTTTTTTTTTTTTTTTCTTGGTAACTCTTTTCTCCACCCTCCACATGCATTTGTCCCAGATCTTTTCTCCACCCCTCAACATATCCATCTCCCCTCCCCGCCTGGGCAGATGAACATGCTAGCATAAGGCTCTTCATCCTCACTGCCTTTACAGACCACACAGAATCCATCTCCACTGGGCATGTCCTCATCCCAGTCTATCTGAGTCTGTCTTAGAGGGAAAGGCATCCTCCCTTTTCAGGATAGAGTCTTCTACACTGGTCTCCTGATATCACTCTCACCCACTTCTTTCACAGCCTTGCCATGGCAGAAAGCATCTTTCTCCTGCACCTCCAGTATCTCTCTCAGCTGACTCCTACTCTCAAAGTACAAATATTCTAAAGTCTCTTCTAGCTGAAAAAGAAATTTCTTCATCTTGCTGTCTCTCTGAGCTGATAATCTCTTCCTTTATTTTCTTTTCCAAATTTAGTGCCAGAATCTTCTCCAGTTCCATCTTACAGGTGAAGAAAGCAAAATTAAATGATCTGCCATAGTTACACAATTTGTTCACAATGGAGTGGACAAAAAAACAAGGATGCAACAGTTCTGGTTCCCTTCCTCCTAATACCCTGCCCTTTCCCCAGTATGTAATCCTGACCATTCTCATCCCCTTGAACTTGCCCCCAAGACAAGAGCAGAATTTCAAAGAAGATCTGGGTTCTTTGGACTGATGAAGAAAGTTAAGCAGAAATGAAAATCTGACATCTACTACCAACTTTGCAGTTATTTAATCAAAGCCATTTTTCTTCTCACAGCGCCTCTTTGAAGTGTGTGTGTGTGTGTGTGTGTGAATAGTCAATGGTCCTTTCATATTTACTGTGGCTGTATTTTCAGCTCACAGAGAAAATGCAGCCCATAATAAAAGAAGTTGCTGGACCACATGCTGAAAAGGACAACTATTCATAAACAAGTACCCCACCACCACCATGCGGTCATACCAGCAAACTATCCCTATAGCCAAAAGCTCTTATTACTCATCCGAGATGAACTCTCTGGGTAACAATTGCCTGTCTGTCTCCTCATCTCTCTGGCTATCTAGAAAATGGTTAAATCTCAAGACTAGCTTTGGATGGCTAATCTCTGGATTACATGGTAGGAGTTTTTACAGAGCACCTTCTTTGTTATCCGACTTTTAATACTCAAATATAGGAAGCTTCAACTGTAGCACTTGGTGACTCTGAATTTTCATGAGGCCACATAAGAAAGTCAACATTTGAATTAAATATATTCCAAGCCATGATGATCTCCTTAATAGTTTAAACTTGTTAACTTATTAACAAGAAAAGGAGGAGTCTTGTAAAAATGAATTAAATCAAACCTATTCTGGGAGACTCTATTACTGTTCACCACTACCCAGTGTCAGCCTGCTTTTTCAACAAAATGTGAACAGAAAAAATATGTCATCCCTGGGTGAAAGCTTTAAGAGGCTGATTCATCAGGCGCTCTTCCCTCTGCCACATGCAGTGACGATGATGCCACAGAGAGGCTTGGACTAGGATGAGCTGAGGAGCAAAGTTTAAGGAGACACTCACTCCCAAAGTTGGGTGAATATAAGGTTAGCACTTATACAACCCTGAGAGTGAGTGCCAGAGTGCCTTGATTGCCTCAATCCAAAGCCAGCAGTTCCACACAGTGGCTGCCCCATCTGCTGAGATCCCCAGGTGAGAATTATACCAACATGGAGTCACCTGTAGGTGTCACTCACATGCAGGTGTAGTGAGAAAAGTAAGGGATAATTAACCGGCCAAGATTTGGGGGTTATTTGTTACTGCAGCAGAACCTCCCAACATATACCCATCCTCCCAACATTTGTTCTACAAATTAGAAACAATTTAAAATTTTAAAAACTGCCCACTAAGCAAGAAAAAACTACATTCTTACCTAACAAAAAGGAGATGAACTTTGCAGTTAGCTAGACCCAGATCTGCAGCTGAGCCCTCACACTTACCCAGTAAGTGGCTTTATGTAATTTATACTAAATTCCTCAGTTTCCCATCTGTACAATGTGACTAAAGATCTTGTTCAATTATTTTCATAATTAAACAAAACTACTTAGGCAAAGCTCCTGGCACAATACATGACCTCAAAACCTGGAAATGGCTGTTTTTTATTACATAATGACTTTACTAATTCCAGCCTCCTTGGGAAGGACAAGCTGAGGCTTATTCCACACAGTGTGTCAGAAGGTCCCCAGCAGGTGCAGCCCCCATCTCACACCGTAAGCTGGATTTTCCTCTCCTCTCTCATTTGTGCTTCTGAGAAGCACCTCCCAAGTAAATTGCCTGCACACAAGTCCCAGTCTCAGCATATGCTCTAAGGAGAACCCACACGTGAATCCAGGAACATTTCTGGGAAGAAGACAACTTGACAGGATAGAAGGCAAAGCCCAGGAGCATTTCTGCATCACATAAGCCCACAACACCGTCCCTGGTATTGGTCAGGTTGTTGGCATAAGGCCAACCTTTTAAACAGGTGGATCCCAAAATGATTTCTGACCAATGATTACAAATGTTCTTGCAGCATCAAATCTTACATTGTGTCAAGATGAGAGAATTTTTCTTTTTTTTTTTTTTTTTTTAATTAAGACATATTTATATATCTTGAAAAAAATCATAATGTTCTCTCTCACTACTCCAAGATTATCTTGCTCCTAACCCCTTGCTACTTTGGCCCCATTACAAATGCAAATTTAATCATCAGATCTACATTATTCTAATAGAAACCTATTATTTTGTCAGAAAGGAATATCATTCCCCCAAGGCTATATATTCAATAATGTCTTATACTTATGTAGCACCTCTCCTGTCTATGAGAAGCACAAAATGCTGCCTACACATCATCTCACTAATCCTCAGGGCAGCCCGTGAGGTAGTGTGGGGGCAAGGGCTGCTGTAACCCATCCCACCCTTCCCCTCCAGCTCCCACTCCCAGACAGAAAAGTTCAAAAGCAATTTAAAAATTAAAGCTTCTTTACCAAAATCAATCATGAGAGAGATTTTCTAGATGCTATTTAGAATGTACCTTCACAATGTACAACAATTATTTCAGGCCCTTCACACCAACACAGATTAAAGTAACAACAAAAATCAATAGGGATCTATAAAGAAAATCAATGTACTCTGCTAGAAGCTCCTGAAACAATGGAAATGACTGTTACTCTATTTTCCCACCAGCTTAAAAGAAGATGACTCTACCAGGGCTTAAGGCAGGGGTTGGAAAACTTTCTGCAAAGAGATGGATACTATTTAAATAGTTTAGGCTTTGGGGGCCATAAAGTCTCTGTGCCAACTATTCAACTCTGCGCTTACAGCACAAAAGCAGCCATAGACAGTACATAAGCCAAGAGGCATGACTAGCTTCCATTGAAACTTCACTTAGAGGCATAATTTCATAACATTTTCACATGCTATGAAATATCATCCTTCTTTTGATTTTTTTGACTACTAAAAAATGTAAAAATCATTCTTAGTTTACATAGGATCATACAAAAACAGCCCCTCAGGAAGAATTTGGTCTAGGGGATACAGTTTGCCAATCCCTGGCTTGGAGGCCAAAGTGAGGATTTTTGAGTCTTCAGAACAGTTGATGTTCCTATTTTCACTTTCCTCTGAAGTCTTTTTCCAGAGTCCTTGTTTTCATCAAGGACAAGAACATATATAAGTGTATAAAAACACACACACACTCTCATACACACACCAGGAAACAACTCACCTGCGGAAATAAATCTCTCTAAAGCTGGAAATATAATGACTAGAAAGCCATCAAGTCATTAGGTTTTATCATCAAGTTTGTCACTTCAGGTACCTTTCAGTACTGATTGGCCAGTTAACTCATCCCTGGCCTCCTACTTCACCGGCCCACTCTTGTCCCTCTGGCCCTCCCATTCTCTAAGCTGTACCTGATGTCTTAACCTGATTAATTCATCAAATGCTCACTGAGATCTTAATGCCAATTAATGCCAAAAGTTCTGTGTCAGGCACAAGAAAGTACAAGTGTGATTACAGACATGGGCAGGTGCACGACAAGCAGAGGGGAGCTTAACAGTGGGACACAGCACACTGGAATGCAAGCTCCACAGGGGAGGTCATACATAGGCTGTGTTTCAGAGAGAACAGGAGCTTTTTAAGTGACTTCCTTGCCATTGGACAGGTCTTCCTACTGTGCAGCTTCACTGGATCATTTTCTTTGTCCTCTTAAGACACAGATGTCCTATGGCCTGCTTCTTGGTGACTGGCTCTGTGGCTAGCCATCCTAAAAATCCTTGTTAGTGTGGTACAATGAAAAGTGACAGGGTTGAGGATCAGACTGTCTTGGGTTTGAAGCCAACTCTGCCACTCACTATTTGCGTGATCTTGGGCAATTTTCTCACCTTTAAGAGTGTCAGTTTTATGATATAACACATATTACAAACAATTTTTGAAAAAAAATAAAACCATGTGTGTGGCGTGCTGAACACATCTTGAACATCCAATATACTACATCACACTCATAAGTATTATTGTCTTTCAACTGGTGTCCCCCAAAGGTAGGGCGGTCTGAATGGGGGGCTCCAACAGTGGCCATTTGAACAGTAGGCTTGGCCACTGGATAGAATTGCACAGAATTCTTCCTCTTATAAAGATTAAAGCTGCTCATGGGCCCTAATATCAGGGTTCAGGGACCCAAATAAGTCACAGGATGGCTAAGACGTATGAATCAGCTGAGTCAGTTTTGTGGAGAAGACCACACCAAATTGTATTTAGCTTTTTCACAAATTTATTGAGTAATTTGAGAAGGGATGACTCATACCTCATAGCTCAAAGGAGTAGGGCACCAACCCCATATACCAGAGGTGGCAGGTTCAAACCTGGCTCTGGCCAAAAACTGCAAAAAAAAAACAAAAACAAACAAAAAAAAAAAACAGAGTTTTATCTAAAATGTCTTTTAATGGTCAAAATCAGCTAATGATGGCACATATGTTGGCTAATAGTAGCTCTTAAATTTCACTTTCAACTCATAAAATGATATAAATGAAGCCCAACTTAGGACTTTCTGAAGGTTCTTTCAGTTATCTGAACTGCCATTTATTCTAGTAAATAAATTCCTCCGTAGTGGCTTCAAATACTATATTTAGTGTTGCTTCGAAAGAAGCTGAAAATATTCCCAAAATCTCTGTATTGGGGGCATTAAACATACAATGTGTTGTTTCCAATTGAGGAGGAGGAAGCAGAGGCATGCACAGAAGGCTGTCCCCAGGCTGACCCTCTCTGTGCAGCTCTGTCCAGTATCCGCTGCAGCCTTGTGAAGAGTCCATTTCACAACCTGGCTCCAGGGCAGCTTCAGAGCCCTGTTTCTTGGTGATCCATAACACCAGTTGGGAATTCATCTATGTCTGTCAGTAGCAACAAATTTGAAGAACAATTCTCCTAACTGTCACCATTGCAAAAGGACCATTATGCTGACATCCACTGCATGCTGGGCAAGAGCTCATGCTATACACAGAGGAAAGGATCCACACATCACAGCTCTCAATAAAGGTCCAGCCTGAAAAGAATTTATTGAAAAGAGCAGAGGCATAGCAGTAAAATATCCCAGGAACCTAAATGCAACAGCCCAACCAAATCTCAGTTCTCTAAGATTCATGATCATCTTCCCAATCACCACACTCTCAATAAAAGCTTCCTGTATCTGAAGATCTCCATCACTGGCTCTGTGAAAGTCACCCAATCCTGTATTACATTTTTTGCTCAACATACTTTCAGGTTGTCTAAGCAACATCTGTCTGTGCCTCACATTATAAGCTGGACATTCAGAATAATAGGCTGGAACAACACACATCTCAACTGTGTAGGGGAACCAAGGCTGGCATCTGCAAGTGGCAGCTGAATCCCTTACTAAAGCAAAAGTAAAGTATGAAATTGGCACTTCTAAATTAAACGCAATCAAACCACAATTAGAAGTATGTTCTAATTTCAGGCCCGCTGCAGTCAAATCAAATAAAAATGTGATTATTTTTTATTGTGGTAAAAACACAAACAGCAAAAAAATTTACATCTTAGCCATGTTAAAGTGCATAATTCAATACATGAAGTACATTGATAATGTCGGGCAGCCATTGTCACTACCCAGTTCTAGGACATTTTCATCATGCCTAAATGAAAACCTGCCTTGTATATGTTAAGTAGTCATCCCTGCTTGTCCCCAACCCTGGCAACCACGAATCTGCTGTGGATATTTCATATAAATAAGTTCCCACAATATGCAGCCTTTTGTGTGGCTGGATCAATTCCCTTCCACCACTACCTGACCCAATCATTTACATCCCCTGCCCTCACCCTCATCTCAGGGCTGTCGATGGCAGCTGTGATGATCCACTTGGTGTGCTGTAGCCCCCAATTATTCAATCAATCATTCATTTAGGTGTTGCTATGTAGGTATTTTGTAGATGTGATTAAAGTCCACAATCAGTTGGAAAAGCTTAAGAGGAGAACTGAGGCTCCTCTGAAGATGAAGAACAAGAAATTCTGCCTGGGACAGTCCAGCTCGTTTCTGAGAGCTCCAGCGTGCTCTTTCTGATGGCCTGCCCCACAGATTTCAGACTTACCCACGCAGTCTCCACAGTGGCGTAAGTCAATTCCTCAGAATGCATCTCCTCACATACATATATTCCTATTGGTTTTGTTTCTCTTGCTAACCCCCGACTGATACAAAAGGGGAAAGGAGGCTTAAACATATATTTACATGCTGATTTTTCTAGTCTACTGAAGTTGGCTACCGAAACGGTAGTGTATGCAGAGTTTTAAAGATACTCTTTCTTAAATTGATGGTTTTTAGGTAGTCATTTTCCCAGATGCCCCAGCTCAATAATTCTTCATAGCCATTAAGAGGATGAAAAAGGCCTGACTCTATCTGTATCATGGATTCAGAATCATATCTGCTAACCTGGCAGCTGGCTGCCTATACTGCGTATGACTTGTCATAAAAACAAAAGTTATTTCATAGCTCTGAGGCTACTCTGGGTTATCTTACCACGAAACCCATGGAACAAAAGCATGGATGACTTCATCACTTGGCCCTTTACTCCAGGCACAGTAGGAGAGGAATTCTGACTGCAAAGTATCACTTGGGATAGTGAAAAAAAGCCTAGCATGCTCCTTCCTGCTCATTTTTGCCTTTGGAAATCCTACTTATCCTTTAGAGGTCATCTCAAAGACTACCTACTGAATCGCTTATCCCAGGTCTCCAAATGAAACATGAAGGTGAACTTCTACAACACCATGTCTTAGACCGCTCAGTACATTCTGCACTTGATCTCCATTATCTGTGCACTGGAGCCATCTCCTCCCCATCAGATTGTGGGAGTGATATATTTCTTATCTTTGGGATCCTATAATGACTAGTGTCTTTTGGGAGATTGTTGAAATGCATTAGTCCTAGGAGTCCGGGGACAAATGGGAGTCAGAGAGTCCATCTTCAGTCTTCTAGGGTCAGATTTGGGTTTTTGTTTTCATCATTGTCTGTTCCCCCTCTTCCTAGATCTATTATCAGTAAAGGAAAAATCCTTACACGCTGTAACCGTCATGGTCTGAATGAAACTATTCCCGGAAATGACAGATAATTCTTCCCACTGCCTCGATTATGCCTCACCATCACGTATTTCTCAAACTGGTCCTCACTTAAGATAAGGGTTAAAGTTCTTGCCCCTTTCTTTGGGTATATAGTCAGGTGCAGCCTATATCCAACACCAAGAACCAGGGGAAACAAACAAGGCGGCTCCATTATCTGCTCTTCTTTTTTCCTGAGTCTGGATTCTGTCCCTTTGTCATCACCTTCCCTGAGCTGAGCAATGACCAAGCCTAGAAATGTGACTGTAAGTGACATACAACCATATTTTTTTGTGCCTTTGTTACAACTTATCTTCTGTTATAAAATCTATGTCCTAATATGATCATTTTACCAATTATTTGTCCTATAATCTTTCATACTGTCTTTTGTTATTAATGTCTACCATATTGCATATCATTACCTCTTAATTGAGTACATCTATGTAATGTATCAATATAGCAATGAAAATACATTAATCCTTATGTCAGATTAATAACAGATTCAAAGATTATTTTACTAATTCATCCTCGACATAGACTAGTGGAGAAAAAAGGCTACGCCACTATGTAACTTTTTTGAGCTTTGGTTATATTATCAGAAAATAACAAAATCAACACTGAAGGAGGGTTAAGAAAATTAAGGGTGCTATATGCAAAGCACTCAGCACTGCCCTGGTAAATTCCAGGGTTCCTTAAATGGAAATAGCTAATATCACTTGGAATTTATGCAGGTTGTGCTCACCCATTGAAGCACATCCTCCCTGCCCTACTTGATAGTAATGCTCACAGCTTAGTATCCAGGTTAACAGAGCTTTGATGAAGAAAATAAGGTGCCACAATTCAGGCTTTAGATAGTTACAAAGAATTACTCTTTCTATCTTGCAGGAATTACTCTTACTCTGCAAATACATCTTCTCTCCAGAATCTGCTATCATTACTTATATACAAATGAATAATTTGTCATTGTGTCTTTCAGGAACACGGGACCAAAACAAGGCCTGAGGAAAAAAAATAAAAATAAAAAAGGCCTAATGTGATTCAACGACATATTAAGAAGTTTTGAGAAAATTGTGATCCCTCTCATTCATTATCTTCCTCATCCAGTCTCATCTGGCATCACACCATAGCAGCACAAGGCCCCCCATTCACTCCTGTTCAGCGCAGCTGCCTACAAGCACAGGTAGTTTTAAAATGTGCATTTTCCCAACCCTAGCTCCTGCTAAATATCTTATACTTCCTCATGGACTGGTCCATAATGGGCTAATTTTTTTTTTGGCAATATAAAACAGACAAAATGGTCTCATGAACATGTCAGGATTTTAGTACTTCCTACCAAGTACACTGCAAACAAAAAAATCAGTAAAGTTAAAGCCCTTTGGAGCCTCTCTGAGCCAGAACTACAGCAGAGTGTCAGCCTTTCTGTGCAGCCCTCGCAGGCTCCCCACTGACTTCAGGCACTTACCCAGTGCTCTTGGAGACCCACTCAACATCAGCTGCCAACTTTTGAGTTTTTCTAGACTGATTTTAATCAGAGTCGGGAATCCCTGACTGTGATTGAGAGAGGAGCCAGGAACTCATGGTTATACCTGGATCGTGCCCAGACCCACTGGCCCCAGAACTCTTGACTCAAGACTTGGGAGTGGGACCATATGATCTGCCCTACACTGAGGGAAGGGTGAGAGAAACCTCCACTCTTGGAGAAACAGGCTTATTGTCCTCTGCCTTGAGGCCTTTTCTTTAGACTATAAATTGTGGGTGGTAAGCAGGTGAAATCTCAACAGTGCCAACTACAGGATTTTAAAGAGTTTTCAGGGTCAGGATTTCCAACTTGCAGGGTAGGAGGATTTGAGAAGCAGCAGTGCTCACCAAAGGAGACATGCCCTGTGTATGAGCTGTTCAGAAACTAGGTGTAGGGCCAGAAGATATAGGCAGGCTGCAGTAAGGCAGAGTGGGAAGCACCAAGGCAAGACCTGCGTTAAGTAAGGCAGGAAAGACATTAGAGTACTGGGAATAATAATGATACTAACTGGTGTTTATGGAGTTCTTATCACAGGCTTGGTACTATTCCAAGAACTTTACATATAAGAGCACTTTATATGTAAAATGGTTGAAATGTAAATATGAAAGTAATACTTTGCATGTATTAATTCATTTTCTTTTTCCAATTAAGAGAAAGGAGTAATGATCTAATTGTACTAGCTCTTACAGAGAAAATAAAGGTATGGACTTGGACTGAACAGGATGTAGAGACCAAGAGAGGAACAGTATACCATTCAGGACCAGAGGGGTCCTAGGTATTGCCATAGGAATCCAATCTTTCCTAATACCGGACATGTGAGAGGTCCTATTTATCTTTGTATGGTGTCAATGGAGTTGCCATCTTAAAATTTTTTAATTTTCTTAAAGACTTGGGATGTGTTTCCTACGTTTGGTCAAACCATTCACAACTCTTATAAGATTGTTTCGTGAGTCTAGAAGTAAAAGTCTAGACCATGTTTTAATTTCATATTAATTTTCTTCTAAAAATAATTTTATCAGTCTGGATTTTTATGTAGTAATGTCTGGTCTGGCAGACTAGCCCCTGCTTATCGGAGGAACACCATGAAAAGCAAGAAACCTTTTCCAAGAGTAAGATCCTGAAATCCCTTGAAGTCTTAAACAGAGAAAGGTGCTAAGATGTGCTTTGTGCTCCAAAGTTTACAAAGTAAAAGGTCAATATTTATAACAGAAATGAAATGGGCTCTATTGACTCAAAAGATGTATCAAAACTGGTGAAGGAAGGTGACATCTGACCAAAGGCGGAGGTGCCTTTACAGATGCAGGGTGACAACTGGGGAAGTAAGGGATTTCCCTGGATGCCATTTCATGTGTCACTAACCATGTTGACTTCATCCACTGCCTAGAATGCTCCTCTCTCACTTCCTTCTCTCAGGTCTTTTCTTAGATGGTGTCTTATGAAGAGACCATCAGCACTCTCTATCATCATCCTTACTCTGCCCCTCCTTCTCCATAATACTTACTGCCACCTGATAAATTAAGTATTTAATTGTTTCTTTCTGTCCATCTGCCCTCAGCAAAATGGAAGTTCTGTGAGAGCAGAGAGTCCATCTGTTTGGTGTACTGCTATATCAATGAAGGAATGACTCTCCCCGTCAGCCCCTGTTCATCACTCTTACCTTTTGTGTTTCTCAGGTTAGCATCAACTCATAGACTCTCCGTACCGCTCCCTTTATGTCTAACATAAGGGAGAAACAAGACAGCTCTGTGTAGTAGTTACACATCTGGACTTGGGAGCCACCACACTGCCTTAGTTCAAGCCTGGCTCCATTGCTTCTGCCAAACTGCTGTCTAATAGGACTTTCTGCAATGATAGATGTGGTCCATTCTAGCCACACAGATCTACTGAGAACTTGAACTGTGGCTGGTGCAACCAAGGAACCAAGTATTTTATTTAAAATTTTCATTTAAATTTAAGTACCTACATGTGGCTATAGGCTACTATACTGGTTGACACAGTACTAGCTATCTGATCTGGGCAATATTTCTTTTCTTTTCTTTTTTTTTTTTAAGAGATAGTCTCACTTTGTTGCCCTCAGTAGAGCGCTGTGGCCTCACAGCTCACAGCAACCTCCAACTCCTAGGCTTAGGCAATTCTCTTGCCTCAGCCTCACAAGTAGTTGGGACTACAGGTGCCCACCACAACACCTGGCTATTTTTTTGCAGTTTGGCCAGGGCCAGGTTTAAACCTGCCACCCTCAGTATATGGGGCCAGTGCCCTACCCACTGAGCCACAGGTACTGCCCAGCAATATTTCTTAATCTTTCTGTGCCTCTATTTCCTCACCAATGAAATAGAAATAATAATAATAATGATAACAGCACCTCATAGTATTGTTGTGAGGATTAAATGAGAATGCGTAGAATACTAGCACAGTGCCTGGTACAACGTGAGCTCTCAATAAATGATACTATTGCAGACAAAAGGAACTAGCTTTACAATAACATTAAATCCTTACTCAGACATGACAACAATATCCCTCTAACATATAAAGAAACCTGGGGAAAATTTAGGTCCAAATTTCAAGAACATAAGATTATGTCAAATATTTAATAGGATAAATGTAAGGGAACTCTAGTACCTCAACAAGTTAGAAATTTTAGTTGTCTATAAATGTTATTCTTTAATAAAAGAGCAGTTACTATAGCAACCAGACATTACAAAGTCACTTCAAAATCACAGGCAAGGAACATCTTCTTAAATAAACCTGTGAACAATGTATCTGTGCAATATCAAAAAAGGGCACCCTATATGTATGAAGGTACATATTAAGTTTACAACAATTAAGTTTACAGCCTCATCCTAGAAACAGGGGTCCATACCTCACTGCTGAACATCATTACAGTCACCTTCCATGTACTCCCTCTGGGAAACTATGCACCAGTGCCAGCACCTAATCTAGTCTTCAAAGCACTTTTTCTTGGATAAGTTCACAAATTTAATTGTCAGACCTTCTACGATGACAGCTGTGATGGCCATCCCAGAAAGAGAGTTCTAAAACTACTTTGAAGGGTGGACTAAGCACTGGCATCGGTGTATAACTTCCCAAGGGGAGTATTTTGAAGGTGACTATAGTGATATTCAGCAATGAAGCATGAGGCGCTTTTTCTAGGATACATTCACAAACTTCATGTCTGGGGTTCATCACGGAGCATAATTCATTGCCCAACATTTTTTGCTACCTTTTGCTATCTATTTTACAATTACACCCAAGATTCTACCTACCTTTCTTATTTCTTGGGGTTTATTAGTGGGTTTTTTAAAAACTCACAACAGTGAAAAAAGCAAAACAATTATAAGAAAAAAACACCATGCAGTATCTCTTATGACACTCCCTTATTGTTGCCCTGGGAAGCAGCAAATAGATGTTACTATACTTTGAAGGAGGCCTGAATTAATTTTTTATTATTTTATATTGTCTTTTGTTGGCTGCCAAATAAAATGTTCTTTCCCTACTTAGTGTTTTCTTTTTCATTTATAAACTTCATACTTTTATCTTCCTAGAGAATTTGAACTTCAAGCCAAATATGTGAAAAAGAAGAGAAGTGGGGACAGGGGGTGCTTTGGGTTCCCAATTTAGACTTTATGTGCTCAGTCCTCCTCTTGCAACCCCTGTGTAAATTTCAAAACGGAGCAGGCATGGAGGACGTGCACAAGGTCACTGCTGCTTCTGTCACACGCCAGTCCCATCTGTTTAGCACCTTGAACTACACTGCTTTCCATCTCCTTCTGTCTTTCTCCTTTGACCTCTAGATCTTTCTACCTTGCTCAACTCTCAGATTTTATTGGTTCTTACCTTGAAGGCTGTGAACAAAAAGAATTTCCTTTGGAAAATAATCCATTTAAAAATAAGGTTTGTTCTCCAATGTTTTAGTGTTTACTTGGCTCGATTAGGTTTTTCTTCTTCATGCTAAAGTCAAAAATTTCAAACCGTAGGACCCACATATCTGATTTTAACAAAGTATTTTTCAGTGCCAAATTTCTCTGGTCAAGGTAAGTCATTTAGAATGTGTGTCATTCCATATTTACATACACAAGATATTAAAGAATAATCAAATTTGTTTCATAGTTCATCATTTTGAAACTTAAAATTAAAAAATGGACCTGTTTTCTTCATTTAAATCATACAGAAAGGTAAGATCTCCCACTGCACTGACTCTGTGGGGAAAAAAAAATTACTATGTTGAACTGCCCTCTAAAAAGAGCCGAGCGACAGTCTTTACACCAGTTCCTAGGACAAAATGTCAGGTCGTGGCATTAGTTCAGTGCATTAGAAAATAAGGCAAACTTTCAACAACAAGCATCCTAGGCACTATACATACAGTAGTAAATTTAAAAAGCCACACTCTTTGTCCTGCATACTGGAGTATGAAATCACAGGAGCTGCAGTCACTAACTACTACACTCCCCCCCACCTGAGCCACAATATTCTGCAGATCTCCACTCCCTCACTCCAAAAATAGGGTTCAAAGGGCCACTGTCCCAGAGAAGTTCCACACCTTTTTCTTATCTCCTCTGTCACCAAATCCCCATAAAGGCCTAGAATAAAATGGAATGACCTCACCTAGTAAGAAATGGAGTAGCAATGAATTGACAGCACCAACATGTGCATGAGTCTTAGGAATGAAATAAAACATGAAGGTCACCTAGAGTTTTTATAGAATAACAACCTACCAGGCCCTTTATACTTCTCGTTTTTTCTGGAACTGCCTTTCTAGAGTGATGGTGATGATACGATAGTGGTGGTGATATTGACATTATGAATATATGAATGTTTCCTGAGTACCTGATGAGATAACTAAGGCTCAGACAGACTAAGGAATTGGCCCGAGGTAAACGACCTTGTACATGAAGGTCGTTTGTACATGAAGCAGCCACTGCACAAACCCAGACGTTCTTGCTCCAGAGTATATGTACTTACCTAATATGGTATTACAACTGCCTCCACATTTTCTTCCCAGAAATGCAAAAGTCTTTCCAATCTTAGGAATAAAGCTAATCATAAAGAGATCTTCACGTTGAGAAGTGTTTTAGTCTTCATATGTCCTCTACTGTACATGAGAGGGGCACGATAGGAAGGGGGTATGAATCAGTAGGAGTAACAGAAGGACTAAGAATCCAGTGACAGTGCTGTGATTCTGTTTGGTATTTTTACAGGAAAACTGAGAGAAATCTACTATACTATACACATATGTCATTGGAAGTGAGGATTTTCACTCCTTTGCTCCTAATAGATGGTTTTTATCTTAGAAAAACATGACACTAGCTCACTGCAGGAGATACATGAATTCTGAGTAGTCAGTTCAGAATCTTTAATTTGTTTACATTCATCAACCCACTTTTCTCCAAACTTGTGTTACTTTTAGCAGTGGTACAAATCTGTGACTTGGTGCTTGTATGTTCAGAATTCATGTGGCCGTAGAACTAACCAAAATTATAGATTATTATCCTTGGGGCTTACATTTTGGGCAACATAGCAAATCAGATGACCAAAAAAAAATCCAATCGGAACACCTAAAATACTGAATAAAAACTTAAAATATTTAAAAATATACGTAACTGAGCTGACAGTAAAGTAAGAAACTCTTAGAGATAAGAAAAAAGGCAAAGCAAATATCCAGAGATGTAATTGACCACTAAAGCTGACATTAGACTTGGGACAGTGATCAAGTTTTCTTTCTCATCTTTCTTATCATAGAAAATGCTACTATTACAATAGCAATTGCTGGAATAAATGGGAAGGTTATTTGGGAACGACTGCATATAACTTTATAAAAACATTCATTACACTTACTACATAAATATAAGAAAATAGAATATTAAATATATAGGCAATATTATAATTGATTTATATAAGCAATGCCAATAAAATACTCATAAATTTGAACAAGAAATTTGAAGTTTCTTTCATGAACCTACACTTTTGCCATTTTATGTTATGCTTGTTATGGCTGCACACAGTTACTAATCAAATTTAATGATGCCCTCTTCTAAACCCAAACCATAGGTAAGTGGATTTTTTCCATAAAAGTTGGTACACCTAAAAAATTAATGTAATTATTAATAAAATTAAAAAGTTAGAAAAAGAATCAGCGAATAAACACCAAGAAAACAGAAGAAAATAAATTTTTAAAAGGGCAAATATTAATGCTGTAGAAATAAGATGGGGAAGAACAACAAAATTAAAGCTGGTTCTTTTAAAAAGACTAATAAATTTAAGAAGACTTTGGCAAAGCTGAATAGAGAAGACACAAACAATACTTATGCTATTATGTGAGTAAATTATGAATAGTTTTAAGCCAATAAATTGGAAATGCAGATGAAATAAATGGACAAATTCTTGGAAAAATCTGTCTTAACAAATTGAGTTAAGATAAAATTTTAAAATTTGGACGATTCTGTAACAATTCAAGAAATGTAATGAGTAGTTTTAAAATCTTCCTACAAAGAAATGCCAGGATCAGAGAGTTTTATGAGATCATTCTATTAAATATTCAAGGAACAGATCATTCCAATTATACACAAATTCCTTCAAAGAAAAGAAATAAGAGAGACTTCTCAACTTTTATGACTCTTACATAACCCTGACATCTAAACTAGGTAAAGACAGTATGACAAAGGAAACAAAAAAAGACTAACCTTACTCATGGAAATACATTCAAAGATAATAAAATATTAGCAATCGAGTCACACAATATATGGCAAAGTTGGCTTCATTTTTAAAGACACAATGACTACAGCATTAGAAAAGCTGGAGTTATAATCCATCTCATCAATAGATATTAATTCAGAAAGGTAATTTGATCATCTCGATAGATGAAGAATATGTATTAAATAAAATTTTACCATATATTCACAATATTAAAACTTCTTATCAATGTAAGAATAAGGGAACTTATTTAATCTAATAAATAGTATTTGCAAAAAATAAAAATCTACAGCATATGTTTTGCTAAATGATAAAATTCTAAAAGCACTCCCTTTAAAAACAGAAACAAAGAGGCTTGGCACCTGTAGCTCAGTGGCTAGGGCACTGGCCATATACACCGGGGCTGGTGAGTTCAAACCCAGCCTGGGTCTGCTAAACAACAATAACAAAAATAGCTGGGGCATTGTGGCAGTTGCCCGTAGTCCCAACTACTTGGGAGGCTGAGGCAAGAGAATCACTTAAGGCCAAGAATTTGAGGTTGCTGTGAGCTGTGACACTATGGCAATCTACAGAGGGCAACATAGTGAGACTCTGTCTCAAAAAAAAAAAAAAGAAAGAAAGAAAGAAAGAAAGAGAAAAATGTAAATTGTGCTCCTCAGGAATATGTAAATTATAATGATAAAACTACCCATGTTTAGAAATGTAAGGTGATAACACAAAACTCAAGAATTGGCTACCTCTGGGTGGGAGAGGGATATAATCAGGAGTGTGGGTAACAGGCACTCAAATGGTCACTATTATTCTTTAAACCATACACACATGTACACACACAGGCCATATACACAAACATAAAATATTTTATTCATAACATGTTCCCAGATGAACTGCAACAATGGTTCCTTTTGCAAGTGTTAAACAAAACCAAAGTGATGACTAGGCTAAAAAACAGTAGGACTACTGAAAATCACTCTTGGCTTTGGCTGTAGCCGGGAGTGAGAGGCACCGCCCAGAGCCAGCAGGAGCCTCAGCTCACCGCCCACTGTCTCAGCCCACTGTCTTGTGTGCAGGGGTGAAACCCAGGTGGAAAAAAAAAAAAAAAAACCGTAGAACTACAACAGAAATTTAAATCACCTTCTCTTCCATTGCACAAGTTCAAGCTTTACTTCTTAAAAGACATATTTCTACACTACACTTTGCATGATATTCTAACATATCTGGAGAATTCCAAAAAAACTACTCATGCCAACAGACTTTTTGTAAAAAAAAAAAAAGCAATTCTTTAATAGTACACCCCAAAAAGGGAACCCTTGTCAAATGAATTTGAACTGATTGCCAAACTTTTCCTCTTTTTTCTGTGCACTTTTTCAGTCAAAAAACTCTAAGCAGACCTACAGCAATACAAATATGCTATATTGACTTGCAGCATCAATGTAGTTTCAGATTTTCTACTTGGCTTGTTCAGTCGCAGACACTTAGTGGGTACTGTGCCCATAGAAGGGCATTGGGCTAATGAGGGGGGATTCTGGTGAGGCTTAAAAAGAATTCCCTTTAAATACAAGATGGAAAAAAGCCTTGGTGTTGAGCAGGGAGGTGTACTTTTTGAAAGTTTTCCTCTAAAGGACTTGCTACACTGTAGGTTCTCAAAAAAGTAGAAATCAGATTGAGTTCAGGATCCATTTTTAAAAAGCGAGGAAGAAAAGAATAGAATTTGCGCATCCTTTGAATGGTGTCTGGCGAGAACACTACATGTGAGTATATAGCAGGCACTTATTTCTGTCCTTTTTGTTTTGTTGAAAGAAATACAGACTGGAACATATGGATAGGAACTAACAAATTAGGTGCCGAGTTTTCCATTCTAACCATGTGAAGCATCATTTGCCTATGGCTGGGCTCTGCGTTCTGAGTTATTTTAAGCATTGTTTTGAGATTTTGAATAGCCCCTAAAGTTTCCCAAGAAATGGGATTTCCAACTCTACTTTTTCAATTTTCAAAACATGTTCAGGCTACTACAAATACAATCAATAACCCATAGCTCATGACCATGAAGATCAAATGGCTGTTTAGGATCTTACAGTTCTGAATTCCTTGTTTTAAATTCTCCAGCAACCTACCCAAGTCATTTTCATTTGTCCATCTCCAGTCTAAGAAATAAAAGCCAATATATCCTGATAGAGAAGACCATCCAATGAGTTCTCTAAAAGGGTAGGCTACCGGAAGTACAACAACTTCTTCAGAGATCAGATAAATCATGGAGAGTCATTTCAAAGAATTTTACACTGAGGCCAGGGGCTGGAGGTTGACTTTTTCTTGTCAGTTAAGAAGTTTTCCCTTCTACTGCACATATTCTGATGAATTCCTAATCTTTTTTTTTTTTTCCAACCTTCATTTTTAATCTCCACCCTCAATCCCTTAAAATACTGTCTTACAATTACATCAGGGAAAAAACAACTCTAGACCCGACCCTGTAAAAGGCAAAGTTCTGAGAAGCAGAAGAAGGCAGAGCTGGAGCTCCCTCTAGAGCCAGTCCTGCCGTTAAAGGAGGGGTCTTCAGGATAGTGCACTGGGGCTGGTGGATCCTCACCCGTACCCCCATCGGAACCCACCTTACTGCAGAGCCCTTTCCAAAAGACTGAGAGGTCTGGAAGAGCAGAGCAATTCACTGTGACCTTCAGGACTGCTCAGCAATGCTCACTGTGTCTCCAAAATAAAGAGTCTAATCAATCAAAAGTGTTCAGTAAGTTCTCTTGTCAACATCAACCCTGCATAGTCACCACAAGGAGAGATGGAAAATGTTCATTTGCTCATTGTTCATCCAAATAGTTTGTATCACAGTCAAAGATGTAGTCACAGCAAACTGATATTACGATTTTACAGTAAACTGGTGACTTTAGACCTAAAATGAAAACAGTATTAATAAGAAATAATATTGGGGCCAGGCACGGTGACTCACCCCTGTCGTCCTAGCACTTTGGGAGCAAAGGCAGGCAGATTGCTTGAGCTCAGCAGTTCAAAATTATCTCCAAAATACATTCCTGTTAACTTTTAGTCATTACCCCAGACAAATAAAATGGAAGAGCTAGACCTGGGAACATAAAATTAAACTCTTAACTGAATGTGGTGCTTTGTCAGTAATATATAAAATTTATTACAGTAATCACAATGGCATCTATATAGCTCTGTGCAATTTATAAAAGGTATTCACAGCCATCATCTTTTTCAGTTGTTAGAAAAAGGTAGATCTAGCACATTTAAGTTGTGATACTAACTTGCCTTCATTAGGTTGCATATTGTAAGTTCAATTTTCCTGTCTACTAAATTTTCTGAATGCTAACTATGCCTCCACCATGATCTTTAGTAATACTAGTAATAATAATTACACCAGTTATCATAAGTAACATTTTTTGAGTGTTTACTACATGCTAGTTTCAGTTTTAAGTGTTTTACATGCATTAATTCAATAATCCTAAGAATACAAACATTAGATTTTTTTTGCTTAAACTCTCATTATATGGAGAAACTATAACTTTAGATACTTACCTGTCTATCTAGGATTGTTCCCTATTTTCTTTCTGCCTTAGTCTTACCATATCTTCGATGGTTTTCCTAGGGTTTACTTTCTTGGTAAAAGCATAGCAACACGTGGTTAGCAGAGGTGATTCAATGTTCATAACTTGCGATCTCTTTTTTGTATCTAGATAAAACTGTATAAGCCTGACAAAAATGAAGTCAAGAAAATGAAAAGTCAAAGACAGTTAAGTGACTTGCCCAAAGTCAGTTAGCCAGCAAGATGGCAAGTCAAAATGCAAATCTTCTGACCAGCCTCAGCTCTCCTTCCTCACTCAGATGCTTCAAGTCTATTATGATCTTCTCCAGACCTGTGTCTGAGACTTAACAATCCTTTCCATCTTTGCCGCCACCATCAATAAGCAAATCTATTATGAATGTTTCTATGTTTAATGCAAGGCAGGAATGAATGACACAGAGCCAGTGATGTTGACATTGCCCTTGCCCTTAGGAATTCACAGTCTAAGATACACAGTAACGGTATCAGGTAACCAAGGGGATGTGATGGGGAAAGAACACCCTGGGCTCTAGGTTAGAGAAATGAAAAGGATGGGACGAGGGGTCCCTTATCACACCAAGTATACTTGAAGAGGGAAAGTCTTGTAAATGTATAGATAATTATTTCCCCTATAAGTAGAAGATACTTCTTTTCATAAGGATACATAATGATGAAATATTGAAGTTACACTGAACAAATGCACATTAAGTTGGGAGGCAAAAAAGTGGTATTAATAGAAATGGGACTGCACTGGAAATTAGATGAGTGTTGACTTCAATTTTACTGAAGTGTCATTTTGGCAAGACTCTCGATTTCTCTCAGACTTGGTGGCAGAATGTTGTAGGGCAGGAGAGTTTGATTTTGGCTCAAATAATGTGGCTCTATGACCTTAAAAATCTTTTTGAGTAATTTTTAATCCTCAATTTATTCATCTGCAAAATGGATATATTCTAAGCCTATTGTGAGAGCTAAAGATACTAAAAGCTAAAGGTTTTTGCAAGTGGTAGTACTCAATAGTTAGTATTGACGATTATTATTTCTTTATCTAGAAAACGAAGAGACTGTGCTAAATGATTCCAATTTCCAAAAGTCTGTATCCATTTGGCATTAGGTTAAGTACATTTGTTAAATTACTTTTTAGCTATATTGCTGTTCAGAGGTAGGCCCTGTCCATTTTTTATAGTACCAAGGGTCCAAAAAAATAACATCCAGAAAAAAATTCTAATTTTCAATCAACCCACAATGTAATTGGAGTACCTGAGTGATAAAAATCATAAACAGATGCAAGAAAGGAAAACCAAACAAAAGCATCTCAGAATTGCTTAGGTTAAGTATATTTTATCCAGTCTATCTTCTAATGCAAAATTGCCTCTAAATGGATGCAAATCTTTCACAATTTTCCAAAGAAAAGATCGTTATTTTTATAAATTCATACTAAATGATCTTTTCTCTAGAATAATATCTTTCAAATATTTTGACTACAGCCTACAGTAATACATTTTACAACTCAGACTAGTTTACACATACATATGTAAATACATAAATGTTTTAGAAAACAAATGTTTCAAATAACCCTTATCTTCTGCGTGGCATTCATATTTCTACATATATTTGATACAAATTCTAATGATGATCTTTACTAACTAATAGGATGATCATTAAAATGCTAACAACCATAATTTTAAAAATATTGCAGTACAGCATTCCTTTCTCTATGAAGATTTTATAAGTGGCTAGTACTGAGCCTTGTCCAGTCAACTGGTTAAAATGGGGAAATGCAGTTAACTAATATTTGGCATCACACAGATCCACAATATCATTGGCCATTAATCATCTGAATCATAGATGAAGTCAATTAATTTAGCTTTGTATTTTAATAACTATACATGTTATTAATATGCTCTGCAAATATATTTGCCTAAATCCTCACTGTTAAGTTCCCTTTCCCCATCACAGGCATTATAGAAATCAATTTCATCTCACAAGCTAACTAGCTTTTCAGAGAAAAACTACAGGAAGGCTTTTCATCAAATTTTACAATGACCTTTCCTTTCTTTGGTTGGCTTACTTTAATCCTCCATAGTTCCACCTGCCATACAAGAAGTTCAATCATCTCTTCCTTTGAATAGCTATATCTTAAAGTCTATTAAAATTCCCTGTATGGGGGATGGAGCCATAATTTTTCTTTCTCAGTCACCACGATTTGCACACAGTTCTGCACCACACTGCACATTCCAGCTCTCTGCTTGTCCTACGCTGATAACGTCTTTAAGCCTTTCATGATACCAAATTCCACAGGCTTTCAACCTTGAATTTCATAGTCTCTTTTCTTTTCATACTTCATTTATTTTTGGTGTCACTCCTCTGTGTTCCTGTCATTCTTCACAGCTGAATCTGTTTGCTTGTTTTTCAAATACTGCCTGCATCTTCTGTCAATAATAATACACATTTCCCATTATGATTTTCCAGTACTTCACTTTTAATCTTCAATGAAATCAGCTATGTGGTCAGGCACAGTAGTTCATGTCTGTTATCCTAGCACTCTGGGAGGCTAACTTTAAAAACTAGTATAAAGAGGCCAGGCGTAGTGGCTCATACCTGTAATCCTAGCACACTGGCAGGCTGAGGCAGGTGGATCACCTGAACTCAGGAGTTCTAAACCAGCCTGAGTAAGAATGAGACCCCCATCTCTAAAAAATAGCCAGACATTGTGGCAGGTACCTATAGTCCCAGATACTTGGGAGGCTGAGGAAAGAGGATTGCTTGAGTTTGAGGTCACTATGAGCTGTAATGCTGCAGCACTCTACCCATGGCTACTAAACGAGACTCTGTCTCAAAAAAAAAAAAAAAAAAAAAAAAAAAATAGAGAGAGAGAAAGAGATCAACTAAGGGCCATACAGAACACTGTCCCTCCCCCAAAGACGACTTCCACATCCCCCCAGTGATGCATTCTGTACTAAAACTCAAGTTGTGTTCTCCTCAAACTCCTGTCTGCCATTATTTTCTATAATGAATGTAGAGGATTTTCTTGGTTAGTTAAATTCTGCATGTCAGCTTCAGAAAAGGCCTCTTTTCAAGATCTACAACTTAATCATTGATTCCCATTCCCTTTCGCTACTCTTAAACTAGCCCTAATCTCGAAATTTCACGCAGGTAGAAGACCAACTTCTCTCAGTTTACCATGTAGCATCTTTCCTCCTCCTACCTTGATGCAGACCTTGGTTTCATTAAGCTGGGAAAGATGTCAGAACCCAAATATGGCAATTTTGTGCCACCAACTCTATTTCAGAAAAGTCTATTTTCTTTTTTCATTCTGCCCAGTAGTAGTCAGATATGGTTCATGTCTCTAGTGGTCAAAAACTTATTTATCTTCCTCTTACAAGCCTCTCATTTTCTGTTTTATTTTAGCAGAACTGAGGAATGTGCTCAAGATTATAGTGAGGACAATTTAAACTATGAATAGTACCAGGATCTTGTGCAGTGGGAGTGTCATAGACTCAGTCATAATTGAGAGCTTATGATTTTAATTACAATATTAATTACGTGAACATTCATGATGCTGGGAGAGGTTTTCATTTATTTCTCTTTTTTCCACATGTGCCAGTGACTTTTCATAACAGTATTACATTTATATCATCAAATAACTTATCTATTACTTGTTACATAAAACAGCCTCTTACTTCCCACCATTATTATTATCTTATTATTATTAAGAATAAAGGGCAGTTCTTTCCTAAAATCAAATAAAAATTCCACTTGACTCATTATGACAAGGAAAATTCACATTAATTAAAGCTGGTGCCAACCCCTAAAGTTCAAAATACTTTATGGAAGTGACACTTTAAAACTAGACCACTTAATCATGCTATGAAGGCCCCAAATTATAATTCTCCTGGTGTGTTCTCTGCTTCATGCCAATGTGATGCAAAGTTCCCTCAACTTCTCCCCTGGTTTATCTCCTCACAGCACACACAGAAGTGCACTGAGCCACACAATGCATTTCTAGCAATACACTCTGTTTCCTTTTCTCATTTAAAATTTTATTCACTGGGCAGTGCCTGTGGCTCAAAGGAGTAGGGCCCTGGCCCCATATACTGGAGGTGGTGGGTTCAAACCCAACCCCAGCCAAAAACTGGAAAAAAAAATTTCTTTTGTTCACTTTAAGAAATTTCTAAGGTATGTCCATAAAACATAATGCTATGTATACTGGCCTGGCCAGCTGGACTCGTCATTCCAAACAAAAAGAACAATTCCTAAATAGGTGTTTTCACGTTCAACATCTAATGCCACACTCTGCTCAGGCTTTTATTATATTTATTACTTATTTATAGAAGTATATAAACACCTTGCTAACATTTTTACAAAGCTGTTCAATGTACAGCCTTGTACCAAGGGAGGAAAAACTGTTCAATGTACAGCCTTGTACCAAGGGAGGAAAAACTCCTAATAATATGCCACATGGGTTATATCAGAACTATTATTTTTTACAGATGTTAACTTAAAATCTCACTGTTACAAAAAGTGTTTGTTTTGCCATTCACATAATTGTATCCTGTAACTTCTCTTCAACTGTCACATTCTTTATTACATACATGCATGTAAGAAAAAAAGCTTCTAAATTATTTCAAATCACTTTCTCGTGTATTTGACTTGGTAACTAGAAAATTCTTCTAAGTGGAATATGTTGTTAGAAAATAAAAACTGCCTTCCCCAGCAGTACACATTACTCCCTCTATACCGAGGAGAATGTTTGAAATGCTTTGGTAGAGTGAAACCCTCGTTAGGGTCACACCATAACACTGAATTTAGGAAGAATAAGCAGCTCTTTTAGGCAAGTGTTTGCTTTCTCATGCTGGCTCACTATTCGCCAAATGGTAAGGACTAATGATCATCCTGAGCCCTGAGTCTGCCTGAGTAAATCCCAGCGTTGTCCCCTCTTCAGAGCTCTGCACACTCAGTACCACCACCCTACCTGCGCAGGCTTGGCAGGCTCCTGGGTGTCCAAGAAGAGCGCTTTTGTACTGATGCCCAGTAGGAAGAAATGGCAAAGCCTGCAAAACCCATTGTCTTCTCCTGTCCTATTGCTCCTGAAGGCACAGAAGGAATTCCAACCTGGAACAGGTCTCTGCTCTTCATGAAAGAAAGCCTGGTCTCTTGATTCCTAAATAAAAACTCTATCTTTGATGATGCATTTTTTTTTATGAGAAACTAAATAATAAGGGAAAACCTGCTAAAATCTGAGATACGATTATCTCCTAGGGTTATAATCAAATCATTACATAGATATTAGAAAAGCCTCCATATGGAGAAAAGGCTCATCATGAATTAGGCTGTCGAATTGCAACCATCCCCATCAAAGCATATGGAAGAGTTCTTTCAGTGCGGCCATTGCTGATGCCACAAACCACTAAGAAAAGTAAGTATCGCGGCTTTAAGATAGCATTCACTTCTCACCAAGGCCTAGAGGAAATTTAAAATCACTCTTCTCTCCTTTCATTCTTCACCCCATTAATCATTCATTTCTTTATTCATTGACTCAACAAAAATTTATTGCATACCTACTATGTGCCAGACATATATATACTGTGTGTGCCAGGATATAGCAATAATAATGGCAACACAACAACAGCAACTGTAGCCAACACTCATACCGTGCTTGCTTACTGTGAGCCAGGCACTAAACCTGGCTCATTTAATCCTTGCATCAGTCTCCTGTGGTAAGTACAATGTTGTGCCTACTTGCAAACAAGCAACTAAAAAACAGAAAGATTAATTCCCTAGGTGTGAGAGCTGGGCTTTAAACCCACATCTTTTAACTCTAGTGTCTGTGCTCTTGACGTTTATGCTACATAAAGAAAAACTTTACTGTACTAGAGAAGACAGACATTAAACAAACAATGCACTGGGATTTCAAACACTAATGAGATCTGTAAGAAAAGAGCAGGGTGCCATGACATAGTATGGTACACGACTTCAAAGGCTCCCCTTGCAAGCTGAGAAATGCAGTGATTACCTTTGGTCATGCTCATCTCACCTAAATGACAAAGTTATAAAATTTAAGAAAGCTAGCTGGCTAATAAGAATTTGGGAGAACTAAGGCTGGCAGCCTGGGGGGTATGACTAAACAATTCAGCCCTTAACCCTTGCACTAAGCCTTGCCATCTTGGTTGCCCTTCTTATTGGTATACTCAGAATGACAAGAGGTGAGGCATCTGGGGAATGCAACCCACTTCTGTCCGTCCTTATCCCTCCTGAATAAGACATCTAACCCAGATCAGGTGTCCCTTCTTCACAGATAAAAGCTGGTGCCTGTCCTCATCTGCTGCCTTTGACAAAGAAATCCACGGTGAATGTCTACGAAAACTTAAGTTCCACCTTAATTCTTTATTTATAAAAAAAAAAAAGAAGAAGAAGAAGAAAGAAAAGATTTCTTTGGCCTAAAACAACAAATGCATCGGTTTCTGGAAACAATTCAAAGTATGGCTTATAGTCAATAAAACAAACAAGGCAAAACATCTTCTCTGAGAGTTGGCTCAGACTCTGAAATCATCAGAAATACTGATTTAAAGAGAACCAGAGCATAGAAGCAGAGAAGCAAGTTTCCAGAAGGACAAAATTCTCTTTCCATCCTGATGAAGAAAAAAAACATTCTGGACTTTATTACCTTTCTTGGCCAATTATAGATCTATTCCCCTCTTTTTAGTGTTAGAGAAATCATACAGAAAGAAGAAAAGACTCGTTTTTCTTCTCAAGAAGTTGTCTCTAGATTTGGGAAATTTTACATCTCTGATTTTCATTATTTACTTTTATGTATTATTTTTATGTCTTCAGTCTTGATAGTCGGCATGAGCCCTAAGTACAGGATTACATCCAAAGATATTAGCTCCTGAGTCTGTTTCCTAATTTCATACTACTGAGGTTGATAAAGATTTGGAGGGGAGAGGGCATGTTTAAGATGTTAATAATAGCACCATTAGTAGCACCAGATAGATAAGCAACATCATTTTCCAGTCGAATAAATTAAATATTTTTTGGTTCAATGTCAGATTCATAAAAATAATAATTCTTGATATTTTATTACCACAAGAAAATCTCCTTTCCATCATCTTAACATATCATTTTACATCAGAGTTCTCATTCTACCTGGCTCTGATTTAAAGTGTTATTAGATAACTAAACACACAAGTGAATCATTTGGTTTCAGATGAAGGTTAAACAACCTCTAATAAGTAAATGGTACATTAAGTCTCATCTCTCATCTTTAGTAAGTTACACTTGAGATTAGCCTAGGTACAGTTAAACAGTAAGTAGGGGAAGGCTGCTTAATATTAAAGAGTAATGAAGGTTAGAGATTACACTTTCAAAGTAACTGACATTATATAAAATTTTGTTAATGCCATGAGACTTAAAAAATACCCTGAAAACCATGATAAAAATGTGAGATTCTTCAGAAATATCTTCTATATCTCATTCCTTAAAAATCTGTGAATATAACTGACTTTGATTCTCATTTGACCTGTTACCATAATACATTATTTTTATTAATATACTTCACTAATCAAAAAAAAATCATTTCCTGTAGTTTACTAGAAATAAAATCCAGCTGCAAATAAAGGTTTTTTTGTTTTTTTTTTTAAATATGCCACTTAAAGCTCTAGACTTGTTTACACCAGGCTTTCATGACATTTTATACGACAAGGAAAACAGGAGAGTATATTTATATCAAATGTCTGAAAATGTTGTATTTCACTACCCCAGAAAAAATGAGGTTTATGTGCTCTATTCCAAAGAAAAAAGAAAAAAAAAAATTGTAATAGTCAAAGTTTGTATTAACTTCAAAGTATTGGTATTTCTTTACCAAACATCATTTTTCTGTCCTTAAAAAAAAAAAAAACACTTGGGTTTAAAGTATGGAACCTCATAAAAATCAAATATTTGAGAATATGTTGTGGAGGAATGACCTGCAAATTACCTTCAGACCTTTGAAAAACAATCTCATTTGAATCACCGGTCTAAATAGGTCATTTAACTTGGAAAAATTAAAATTAGCTGTGCAGAGTCAATTCTTTTTCTACAACCTCTGCATCCTGCATGTCCTGTTCTCTTCAAAGTCAAACCAGAGCTAAGTGTCAAGAACAACCATAAAACACAAATTTATTCCAAATCTCAACGTTATCCTGCTCTTGCAATGGCCATAAAAGTTAACATTATATAAAAACACTGGGTGGGGGTGGGGGTGGGGCATGCTGATTCAGGAAGTCAGGCCTGCAGGCAGAGGAGACTCAGAACTCTGGCATTTCAGCAGGTAAGTGTGTGTTAGCCGCTGGGTCTCCGCTGGCGCTCAGTTCTTGCTTTTTTCACACATGCACTTTCACAATAGGTGCCAATCAAAATCAGCTGACACATACTTAATACAAAACAAATACGTCCACACAAGTTTAGTCTTCCGCACGCTTCTCTTTTGTTACTATCAAAAGTAGCCACATAAGATCAAGAACTTTAAGGCTGTTGTCCTGCACCTTTAAAGGATTTAACAACACTCTGGCAAACTAAGGGATTAAATTCCTACTCCCCAGAAAACCTTCCCAAAAACAGAGGAAAGGACAAACTCTTAAACATCTTTAAAGGATGAGAATAAAATAAAAAAGCACAAATGAAAAGTCTGGCTGCCTGGAACACTGGATATCCTACAAAACCAAAAGGATCTCAGCAATGTTGGAACGGGAAAATGTCAAGGATCTCAGGGCCACTGACTGAGAAGAGGGAACGTCTGAGGCGGCTGGCAGAGAGGGAGCCGCGCCGGGGGAAGCACAGGAGGAAATCAGTCTTGTTTCAGGACTCTTCGAAGCCACCAGGACACGCACTCCCGTGTTTTCTGAGTTAAAAGTAACTTTGATGCTCAGGAAAAAGTACTTCCATGATCCTCCAGCTAGCAAGAATCTATCACCCACAGGGGACGAGCGATCGGGTTTCCTCTCGGGTCACTTCCCTAATACCTTCATTTCCCGACGACCTCTGTTCGAAGATGAAATGGAAAGACCTTTTTCACAGACAAGGAGGTAAAGTGAGACGACACTGGGGAAGAACAAGGGACTAGTTCCAAGCTACGTTTTTCTTAAAAAGGTGAAACCGAAACAAGATGTATTAATCTCCAGACTGATGAGCAAACATTTACAAGTGCCCGGGACCGAGCGAAACAATTTCAGTTCCATCTCCACCCCACCCCGCCCCTCGCCCCGAAGAAACAAGGACAGAAACGGTCCCAGCCGGGCGCAGAGCAGACGGCAGTTCCATGCCCTACAACCTTCCAAAGCCGCTTTTCCCCTCGCTGTATCTGTCCCTCCTTAGTTCCTCAGGACAACCCCCCTCCAAATCTCTCTAAGCCGCCGTTTCTCCGCTCCCCACCCCCAGTTCTGAGCGCAACCGCCGGGTCTTCCCCGCGTCCCTCGGGTGGCGTCCCCCGCACGCCCCGGGACACCGCGCTAGCGCCCGGGCTGGGAGCCCCGGGGGTTCCGGCCTCCCGCCGCCTACACCCCGACGCCCGAGCGGATCAAGTTGCCGGGCTCACCGGCGCGCGCGGCCGGGTCCCTCCCACTCTGGCCCCTCCCGGCTCGGACGCCCCGGGGTCCCCCGCCTCCGCCCGGCGAGCGCGCACTCACCAGAGGTGAGCTGCATCCAGGCGCAGATCTTGTACACCGTGGCCGTGTTGCAGAAGAAGAAGAGGGTAAAGCAAACGATGCAGGCGATGATGAGCATCATGGAGAGGCCGATGAAGAAGGAGGCGGCTTTGAAGGCGCCCGAGGGCAGCGTGGAGAAGTCCGTGAAGCTGCCTCTGCAGGTCAGCTCCCGGGAGAAGCCGTTCCCGATGCAGTAGTGAAAGAGCCCGAAATAGCCGGCTTGCGGGGTGTCCACGCCGTCGCCGATCCAGTAGGGCTGGATGAAGCACACCACGTTTACGATGGCAAAGCAGATGGTGAAGATGGCCCACAGCACGCCGATGGCCCGCGAGTTCCGCACATAGTTGGTGTGGTACAGCTTGGCAGCCTCCTGAGCCGGGAGCATCGCGGCGGCGGCGGCGGCAGCGGCGGCGGCTCCGGGCATTCTCCCCCTCCGCCCCCTCCGTCTCCTCCTCCCGGTCCTCCGCCTCCCCGCCTCTCCGCGCGCAGGAGACACTCGCCGAGCCTCGCGCACTGCAACTCCCCTGCCTCCGCCTCAGCCCAGCAGCGCCAGTTTCAGAGTCTGCATCCTCGCTCCCGGAAGGAGGGCGGAGGAGCGCGGCACCCCTCGGCTCGCCTGGCTCGGCCTCCCGGCCCCCTCCCGCCTGGCCCAGGCTCCGGCCCTCCTCAGCGCCCTCCACCCCTCTGCCGGCTGCAGGTGCTGCAGCTGAAGGCGGCAAATCCCGCGCGGAGCACCCGGGCGCGCGAGCCCCGGGCGCCTCCCACTCCGCTTCCCGCCTCCCGCCCCGCCGCAAGCGGCTAGGGGCGCAGAGGACCGCGGGGACCCTGGAACGCCCCCGAAGTGGCTGGTGCGCACCAGAGAAGCGGGCCTAGGGGGGCACCCACTGGGATCGTAGGGGCAACCCCAGATCCCTGTTGTGTTAGGGGCCGGGCTCTAGAGGCTGACTGTGCTGCGGGAGCCTTTAGTCACCGCACAGCAACGTGCTCCGACCTCCGTATCTTTGCAGAGGCGCGAGGGGCAGCGCGGCAGTTCCGGGCGACAGCGCCAAGGAGAGGAGCCGTACTGCCCCCAAGAGTCTTCCCTGTTACTACTACCACGGAACTGCCCCTGGCTAACTCCGTGGCTGCCTCCGGTGGAGACAGAAGTTGGACAGGAGCCTGGCAGACAGTGTAAAAGACAAGCCTTAGGGTGGTCTCAAATCTGCACACCTGAGCTTGCTTCCTCTCCGCGTTTTCGCCATGTGCTGGCAAATGAACCATAGCCAAGCGATTCCGTATACTTTCCTTTAAGTCAGGCATTTCCCCAGCAAATCCCGCCATAGATCGGGCCTGGGTGCGTGTGGAAGTGCCTGTGTCACAGAATTTTATAGTTTGTTTGAAAGCGTTGGGTAGGTGGCCCGTGTTACATTTACTACACAAATATTGGCAGCTAGCGACTGTGTGCCCAGGAACTGTGCTGGATGCTAAGGACATGATAGGACAGAGCGCAGCAGCTGATTGCTTTAATTGTTCAGGACTCTCCCAGCTCTCCCACAGCCTAAAGCGGCAGTTGACCAGAGAGTTGTTTGGGGGTAATTTCCCCTGATTTCTCCGCATATAATTTCTTACATTTTCACGGAACCCCGCTGTTGTGTACCCCTACACTTCGTGCTATTCTCTTAGCTTATTTTGTCCCCCTTAAAATCCGTTGGTTTTTAAACAGTCCTTGCCTTTCAAACTGGATTTCTCTATTTCCATTGGTTACTTCTGTGGTTCCTTCTGACTGTGATATAAAGAAGCTTAACACACACACACACACACACACACACACACACCAACAAAGCAATGACACCAGAATGCTTAATTGCAGGAACAGATTTTGGTAACAAACCATGTTGAACTGTATGATTACTGAATTCTCTGAGCAAAAAGGAGACAACTCTAATGGAATTTGACCCCTAAGTCTACAGTTCATTGGCTATATAAATGATTGTTTCATGCAAGAGGGGTCATACCCTAAGTGATGAAGATTAACTGTGTTTTTCATCTGATAACCTGAAAATTTGAGATTGTATGAAGAGGGAGAAGGAGAGAATAGAATTGAGATGTAGGGCAGAGTAATGAAGGGACTGCTGCTGAAACTGGGAAAGAAGTTAAAAGTGTTAGTGTCAGAATCTTACAGCTTTTCCTAACAGGTATAAAAATGAGGTATTACAGTTCAAGGTCCATCAGACAGGGCTTGGAAAATCAACAGAGGACAGAATTAAACAGTAGAGTGAGACATAAAAGTTAGTAAGAATTTCTAGCAAGTATGGATGTAGACTCTCAGGTCATCTTTAAATTATCAGAGGAATTTGGAGGAGGTGACAGAGATGACCTAAATATGAGCCAGCCCAATATAACATTTGCAAGTCTCTAAAAATACAATTTGTGATGATGCATCATCAGTGCTTTGGTCCCAATAGAAGGTCAGAATGTCTGTTAGGTTTTATTTGTCTTAACTCCCCTGAAGTTCCTGGTAAATCAGAAGACTCCTAACAAGGAGGCAGGAAGAGGAAAGGTGAGGGTCACCAGATTTATGGGGCATTTGGCAGGCTGTGTGTCCCAAGGGCAGAGATAGCTTTACAGTGAGAACTGACAGTAATTTCTAGTGAATCTCCTAAACCCTCAAATCCCTAAAGCCTGCTTGTACAATGTGGTCTTCCTTTAAATGCCTAAAAGAGAGCTTTCTGATTCTATGGGGTAGTTGGGTAGATGGAAGGTTGCTGAGAAGGAAAGGCTGAGAATCAAAAAACCTCAATGCTTAAATTGCCTTTACAGTACAAAGAAAAGACTAGCGAGTGACTCAGATTCAAATGTTATGATTCAAAAAGCTTTTCTATTTGAGTCATGCCCAAGGAGAGCCTTACTCCTATTCTGGGTTTGGAATTGCCACTAGTTTCATGCTCAGAATCACTATATCAAAGGGCACACTCCAGGAGCCCACTCTTGTCAGTAAGCCACTAGGGACAGAGCAGTGTTGGCATATTGCTGATCCAAAGTGCCCCCATGGATCCCTCCTGAGAATGTGCTTTGTTTGTGTCAGTCAGGGATGAACTAGACCCTGCCAATGGCCTTTCTCCCCACCTTCACCCTGTCAGGCACCACAGCAAATTCCAGGAGGGGTCTTACAAGACTCTGGAGAAGAGATGATGAGATAGTGTTTCTGTAAACTCTTGGCTTGCCAATAATGAATGCAGAATGTTCTACCTTTTTCCCCCAACCTTGTCCTTAGCAGCCAAGAATCCCAGTGGTAAGACTGCTTCTACCCTCAACCTAAATTTTTGTTGCCTGAATCCTATGCATTTTAGGAGTTCATACAGTTACACATCTGGACAAGTCATTGCATTAATCAAATCTTATTTGACTGGCAAAGCTGTTTTGGGGAGGAGGAAATAATAAAAGTAGCCTGATTCATGCTAAGAAGTTGCTATTGATAGAAAAGTATTTTGAAACTATAACATGATTCATATGTGCTAAAACACTAGTAGAAGTCAGTGTCATCAACAGCATAGAATTAGAAACACTGAAGTCTCAAAGTTCACTGTTAAAAATATTTTTCTCTCATTTCCATGAAGGGTCAGCAGTGAGACCTCAACTCTTCCTTTTTGCAAACTATGTCTCAATAAATATAAGTTAGGACTATGAAAGAGAAAGCAACAGAAGAATTGTTGGGCTGTTTGATACTGCTAAAAAGGTCATGGGTGAGAAAAAGACCTAATGTTTTGGTCCCAAACTAATCTGAGGCAGTTTGAGAAAGCGTGAAAGCCTTGAAGCCTTGGAGAGCAAGAGACTTGGGATCCAGACCTAACACTGTGTTTGATAATTCCCAGACCCCAGACTCTAGGGCTCCATTTTCTCATTTCTAAAATTATGGTGAGTGAGACAGGATGGACATCAGATGAATTCTAAGGTCCTTTTCTACAGTACAATTCTATTCTATAAAATCTACTCCAGGATGACTTTGAAAAAAATACAAAAAGAAAGCTACAACTTAGTACTTGAAAAACAACTAGATAAGAGACATAAAAAAGAGATATGGCAAAACAGACATTTTATTTAAAATTAAAAAGCCCTTGTGAAATTTTCTTGGTATAATTTTTCAGATGATGGATGCTTAGTTTTTAGATGAGTCATTGCTATGACCTTGGATAATGGAGAGAAAGATAATTTCTAAAACCTGTTACTTAATCGATTTTTTAGGGCTACTACCAAAGTCAATATCAGATCCTACTCCAGAATATAAAGATCCTAATATTGAAGCTCTTTTCACTCATTCTGGGTTTCCCTCTGGTCCCCCGTCCCTTTAGTTTCCTTTTAAGGCTTTTCAGAAATCTGGAGCCACTTCCAAGTTAATCTTTTACTAAATTAGCAGTGGCAATCAGATCACTTTAATATTTCAACATTCCCTGCAAATCAAGATCAAACTGATCACGGGACACTGAATTCATCGCACCTTGGGTGATACCACATTGCAATGAGATACAGAACTTCAAACAAGAAGAGAAATAGGAAATAGAAATATCAGACTCTCTCCTTCTCTTCTTTATTTTGAATTGGATTCTGTGTAAGTCACCTCTTTTATGAGATATTTTTTCTATTTTCTCATAACCCAGTTAAGAGCCTCCACTGTTTTCTCATAAGGCTGAATATCTAAAAGAATATGCTAAAAGAAACATCTTGCTGTTAACCTTTTAAAAACTTTGATGATTTTAGAACAATTCTGTCTAGAGATATATAATGAACTCTATTGAATGACATACTTTAGAAATCTGGCCATCACCTGAGTATGATCTTTTTAAAGTCTGTCATAGAGAATGTTACACTGAAGTTTAAAGTTCCATCTGCAGGTTCTATTCTCTTTTAATCTAACACTAGTTGATCTTCCTGGTTTTTTTTTTTGTTTTTGTTTTTGTTTTTGTTTTTTTTTTTCATTTGCTACCAATTCTACTATGTTTCATGGAGTTTCCCCACTCAAGCTACAGCCTTGTTAATTTCAAACTGAAAATCAACACCTTCAGTTTGAATGTCTACCCTGTATGCTCAGTTTTGGGCTCCCAGTTGAACTCTCCGGGACTCTCTGCTAAAGGCATCTTTATCCACAAAGCTTGCCTCTCCTACTTGACAATCACTGGGTCTCTCCCCCAGCCCACATAGCCTATACTTTGTCTTACAATCCCAAACACCTTTCTAAATGTGAAGAAAACCTATATACATTCTTTTACTGCCATAGTAACATTAATCTTAATAATTCAGTACATCTGTTTTAGAAGTATATTTTAATACCTGTATTAGTTTTTGCTGCAGAAGCAACCCAAACTCAGTGGTTTATACTCACAAATATTTGCTTCTAACCCGTAGCACATGCTGGTTGCTGGTTTGCTATGGTCATGCTTCAGGCAGTGGACTTGATTAAAGATCTTGTGTTCTGACTATGAGGTTCAAGTTGAAAGAGCAGCCTCTGTTTGGGACATGTTGTTTTATGGCAGAAGACAGATAAATTATGCAACTGTATCTAAAACTCTGCTCAAATTTAGCATGCAGCATACTATAGCACATTCCATCGGTCAAAGCATATCATAGGAACAAGCCAAACGTCAATGTGATGTATATATAATGCTATAAAAGGAAACAACTTTAAGCGAAAAATCAAGAACTTTAATAAAATCTACATTCACCTTCCCCTCTTATAAAACTTCAACGCCAACTTACTTTCCAACTGTTTCTTGGCAAGACTATTTGTATTATATATGTGATTTTGGTTCAAAAGCTATAGAGTTTCAAAATTAACCATTTCAAAATGAATAACCATTTTATCCCATTCATGCTTTTATTGAAGAAAATGTTTATTCTTGGGTATTTTTACAAAAAATTTCACAAACTGAAAAATAGAGGCCAAGGTGAAACTAAACTCATAATAAAATAATAAATGTCTTGACTTTACAGCATTCCAACATGATATATTATGCTGCCTATTAAAGTGTATATTATCAAAAACGGCATTTAGTTTCAAAGTAGAGGAAAAATATTACCTTATGAATTCTTAAGACTAACCTACAGTATTTTCCAAATTTGAATATGAATCCTTTAAATGAAAAATCCCCTGGCAAACTACAGCAATGACCTATAGAATTATTATTGTAAATTTAACATATTGTAACGTACAAATTATTATTGTGCACTAAAACTGACTAAAATTGGCAACATAGCCCTTTCAGAGGTCTGAAGATTGACCAAAGGAAAATAACAAGTTGAGAGGTGTTTATTCATGAATGACCATTGGAGTTTGGATAAGAAAAGTGGGAGTCTGTAGTCTTTTGCCTGGGGTAGGTTCCTTCCTATCCACACCCAATTCAATCAGTACATTAGTTTGAATAGGGCAAGGCCAGCAATGAAAGCCAGCAGCTTCTGACAGAAAGGGAAGATTTCATTTAAAGTACAGGACAAAAAAAAAAAAAAATTATATATGCCAAAAACATTATCCTGAAAGTAGCAAAGTCAATAGGAAATGAGGATGGGAAATCCACAATTCTGCTAGCCTGAGATCATGGCAAACAGTGAACTAATCAGAAATTTAATAGTGTTACCCTGGAAATGAGAGAACCTAAGAAAGATAAACTCTCCACACTTCCCTGGCCAACTGAGGAATGTCATACATGTTCAAGGGAAATGAAAGAGGATTTGGTGGTGAAAAGTAAAAGCTAAGAAAGGCTTAAAAATGCCAGAATCCATTGTTGGGGCTTGGAAGCCATACAGGTTTAAAGTATTTGAGCACAACCTCTGACAAAATCTTTGCCTGATCCCTAAGCCCTGCAGATTCAGGGAAAACCTCTAGAAAAGCAGGCTAAAAAATAAATACAAAAAAAAGTTTTTAAAAAATGTGAGTACAGACAACAGCAGCCACACACCATGAAAGGGACAGATTTTGTAGACTAATTCCAGATAGGTAACTCTAAAAAGATCCTTCAGGAAGGAAAATCTAATTCTAGAGCTGCTATCATTTATCATATAAAATGTTTACTTTTCAACAATAAATTATGAGACATGCAAAAAAAATAGGAAAATGTCACCCTTACTCAGGAGAAAAATCATTCACTAGAAACTAACTCTTAGTGGACCCAGATATTGGTTTTAGCAGACAAAAATTTCAAATATTTAAAATGTTTTAAAAATGAAAGAAAATTATGTTGAAAGGCTTAAAAGAAAGTATAATGACTATTACTTAAGAAATAGGAACGCTCAATAGAGAAATGGAGAATCCAAATATGAAGCAAATGGAAATTCTACAGTTGAAAAATATAGTAACTGGCAAGAGAAGGATAGCAAGGGTATTCAAATGGGAACAGAGACGGTCAAACTCTAGCCCTTTGGAGATGATAAGATCTTATACTTGGAAAACCCCAGGGTTTCAACCACAAGGCTCTGGAATTGATTAAGAAATATAGTAACACCTTGGGATATTAAATCAATGTCCACAAGTCAGTAGCCTTCATCTGAGAATCAAATTAAAGACAAAATACCCTTCACTGTGATTAAACTTAACAAAGGACAAGAAGGATCTCTATAAAGAGATCTAGGAAACTTTGAGAAAAGAAATAGCAGAACATATTTACAAATGGAAGAACATACAATCCTCATGGCTGGGAAGAATTGACATCGTTGAGATGTTCATACTACCCCAAACAATCTACAGATTTAATGCAATTCCCATCAAAGCACCAACGTCATACTTTGAAGAACTTGAAAAAATAGTACTTTGTTTTATATAAAACCAGAAAAAAAAACCCAAAATAGCAAGCATAATTTTTAGAAATCAAACGAATCTGAAGGAAGCATGTTACCAGACTTCAGGTTATACTATAAGACTACCATGATCAAAACAGCATGGTACGGGCACAAAAATAGACATATAGATCTATGGAATGAATAGAGAACTTAGAGAAAAACCCAGCCACGTATCACCAGCTGATCTTTGACAAACCAAACCAAAGCATACACTGGGGAAAAGAATCCCTATTTAATAATAGTAGATTATTAACAATGGTGTTGGTTGAACTGGTATCCACATGTAGAAGACTAATATTAGACCTGCATCTCTCATCATTGACAAAAATTGACTCTTACTGGATAAAAGATTTAAATTTAAGACAAGAAACAATAAAAATTCTAGAAGAAAGTGTGGTAAAAATTTTTGACATTATTGGCCTGGGAAAAGAATTTATGAAGAACAGCCCCCTGGCAATTGCACCAACACCAAAAATAAATAAATGGGATATGATAAAGCTATAAAGCTTTTGCACAGCTAAGGGCACAACAACTAAAGCAAACACACAACCTTCAGAATGGGCAAGATATTTTCATGCTATGAATCTGACAAAGAACTGATAACTAGAATCTATAGAGAACTTAACAAGAAAAAAGCAAACAATTCCATTTATAAGTGGGCAAGAGACTTCAACAGAAGCTTCTCTGAAGAAGACAGATGAATGGCCAACAAACATTTGAAAAAATGCTCATCATCCCTTAGCATGAGAGAAATGTAAATCAAAACCACTCTGAGATATCACCTAACCCCTGTGAAAATAGCCCCCATCACAAATCCCAAAGTTGAAAATGCTGGCATGGATGTGGAGAAAAGGGAAAACTTTTACACTGCTGGTGGGATTGAAAATTAATACAGCCTCTCTGGAAAAAACTTTAGAGAATCCTAAAAGAGCTAAAAGTAGACTTTCCATTTCATCCCACAATCTCATTACTAGGTATCTACCCAGAAGAAAAAAAGTCATTTTATAAAAAGGACACTTGCACCAGAATGTTTATTATAGCCCAATTCACAGTTGCCAAGATGTGGAAACAACCTAAGTGCCCGTCAACTCATGAATGGAGTAATAAAATGTGGTACATGTATACCATGGAATATTACTCAGTCATAAAAAGATGGAGACTTTAGATCTTTTGTATTTACCAGGATAAAATTGAAACGCATTCTTCTTAGTAAAGTATTACAAGAATGGAAAAGCAAGTATCCAATGTGCTGAATACTAATATGAAACCAACAGAAAAACAGCTACACACCCACACAAGAGAAAAACACAGGTATCTTCAAGTATGGAAAAGGAAGAGGACGAAAAAGGGGAAGGAGAGGAGAGGGGTATAGGTGAGCTCTCACTTAATGTGCACAATGGAAGGGTATGCAGCACACCCCCTGGATGAAGGGCTCAGCTACAACTTGACCTTTACCTTAGAAATGCAAACAATGTAACCTAATCATTTCTACCCTTATATTAATCTGAAATTTAAAAAATAAAATTACAATAACTGAAATAAAAAATTCACCAACTAGGTTTAACATAAGATCTGATACACTTTAGCATCAGTGAACTTAAAAATAAATCAATAGGCCTGGGGCTCTCCCTCTGGTTTCCCATTTGCAGTTACTTGGATAAAAATATATACATATATCCTTGTCTGGGAAAAAATGAATAGAAATTGTTCATTATGAAGGACAGAGAGGAAAAAAGTTATAGAAAAATAAACAGAGCCTCAGAGACCTGTGGAACAATATCAAGAGTACTGACAAATATGTAATGAGAGTCCCGTAAGGTTTATATGAAGAAAGAATGCAGAAAACTTCACACATTTGATGAAAAACACTAATATACAAACTCCAGGAGGTCACCAAATCCCAAATAGAATAAACACAATGAAGGATACCCAGAAGGATCATAGTTAAACCCATGAACCAAAGATAAGGAGAAAATCTTGAAAGCAGCAAAAGAAAAGCCACATGGAGGAAGGAACACAGGAACAGTACCTCAATCAGTGACGAAATTCTCCCCAGAAATGACAGAGAACAAGAGGCATTGTGATGATTTTCAAAGTGCTTAAAAAAACCAAAAAACTGTAAACCAAAAACTCTACACCCAAGAAAACTGTCATTCAAAATTGAATACTACTCCGCAAGTTGAAAAGGAACAATCTATTGATACATGTAACCTGCGTACCCAGAACCTGAGTAAATCTCAAGAAAATTATGCTGAGTGGACAAAAAGCCAATCCTAGGAGGTTATATACTGTAGAATTTTTTAGATAACATTGTCGAAATGAAATTATTTTAGAAATGGAGAATAGATGAAAAGCTGTCAGTGATTGTGAAGAGGGTGGGAAAGGGAAGGAAGTGGATGTGGCTATAACTTGACTTTATCAATGTCAGCATTTCTGGTTGTGCTATAGTATCATGGTTTTGCAAAGTATTACCATTCTGGGAAAATGAGTAAAGGATACTCAAGAATCTCTCAGTATTATTTCTTATAATTGTATGTGAATCTATAATTATCTCAAAATAGAACATTTAATTTTTTAAATTGAATGTAAAAAATAAACATATAGCTATTCTACACTTTTTTAAAAAGTGAATGGACTAACCACATCAATCAAAATAGAGACTGGCTAAAAACAATCCAGGTATCCATTAACTGGTAGTGGATAAGCAAAATGCATTTGATCTACACAACAGAATTTATTCAGCCACAAAAATGAAAAACTGCTGATACATGCTACAAGATAGGTGAACCTCAGAAGCATTATGCTAATTGAGAGATTCCAGACACAAAAGATTCCCTTTGTGTTAAGTTTATTGAAAAGGAAAATCTCTAGAGAGAATAGATCGATGATTGCCTGGATCAGGAGGTTGGGGCAGGGATTGACAAGTAGGCACAAGAGGAAGTTTTGGGGAAGTGGAAGTATTCTAAAACTGACTTAAGGTGATGCTTGCACCACTGCAGACATTTTCTAAAACATTAAACTGCACACTTGCAATGGCTGAATTTTATGACATGTAAATTATACATCAATATAACTGTTTGCAAAATTAAATGTAAACTAATACTTATATCTTTTATAAAGCCAACTCAAGAAATTATTAACAGCCGGGCACAGAGGCTACTTTTGTAATCCTAGCACTCTGGGAGGCTATGCCGGGTGGATCACTTGAGGGCAGGAGTTTGAGACCAGCCTGAGCAAGGTTAAGACTCTATCTCTACTAAAAATAGAAAAACCAGGGGGCAGAGACAAGATGGCAGACTGAAGCCAGCTTTCCACAGAGGCTCCTGTCCAGAAGGAGAGTTAAGGGATGAAAATTTAGCAAGTAACCTGGTGGATTTGAGCTGCACCAAAAGAGAAGGTTGAAGAATGCACATCAACCTCGCTGAGGTGAGCTGCGACCATAAGGATGCAAACAAAAGCAAAACGGCTCACTCCTGGATATTCTGAAGCCACATCCCCTGTCTCCCTGGGCAACCAGAGGAGGCCACTCATGAGTAAAGGATTTGCCTGAGGTGACTCACAAACCTGGGAAGTTTCCAGGGCGGGGCCGACTCAGAGAGGTAACGGAATACAAACCTCCAGCAACAAAGACAGGATGTTGGAACTCAGAACAGCTTCTCTTCTGCAGGCGAACTTAGCAGGAACTGAGACAGAATCCTGCAAAGTTGTTCTGTTCTGTTCTGTCAGTTACATCAATCAGGGGTGGGGCTGGGCCTGAGTGAACACCCCCCGACCTTCATCAAGTGTCCGAGGATCTCAGGCCTCACCTCCTCCTGATAGATAGCAGCAGAGTGCAGAGGCCTGGCAGATGTCCTTGCGATTCAGGCAGGTGCAACCCCCTGGAGTATCTGTTCACTACAGGCAACTGGGTCAGCCATCTGCAGGGATATCAGTGACTGGGTCTGACAGAGGGGCAAAGTGGGGAAGGAGGCATCAACCTTCCCAGACTGATCTATTTGCTGGGTGGCTCCTCCTGACTCCACGCAGCACTGGAGCAAGCCATATCAGAGTAGTCACCAGACCCCTGTGATCCAGTTGCCAGAGACCTCTTAAACTCTCCCACCTGAGACAGGTGCTGACTGAGACAATTGATTTGGACCTTTTGAACTGAACCAATAGACTAAGGACTTTTCAGGTGGTGCCCTGGGTGTGCAGTTGTAGGAAGGTTTAATTTTCCTTTTCCAATTGTTGCCAGTGGTGGGCAGGGTGACTTAATTGCTGGTATTTCTCCACAGATAAGACTTCAACATGCAGTAAATTTCACTAGGGTTGAACAGAAACCAGGAGAAAACAAGACAGAACCACTTAGCCCCACCACCCCAGACAGGGCCCCAGTTTCTCAGGTCACAACACTGTACAGGCCTTCGACAAAGCCCCAGGGGAAAAATCAAAGGGAGTAAAACAACCATGCGGTGGAATCCGTGGAAAAACTCTAGTAACATGAATAACCAGAATAAATCAACCCTCCCCCCCCCCCAAGGAAAGATATGGCAGATGTAATTGAAGATCCCATTCATAAACAACTGGCTGAGATGTCAGAAATCGAATTCAGAATTTGGACTGCAGACAAGATTAATAAAATGGAATTAGAGAATTCGAGGAAAAATTCAAAAGTTGTCTCAAGAATTTAATGAATTTAAAGACAAAACCACCAAAGACTTAGACACACTGAAGCAAGAATTTGCAGCCCTCAAAGATATGAAAAATACAGTTGAATCCCTCAGCAACAGAATGGAGCAGGCAGAAGAAAGGACTTCTGACATTCAAAATAAAACCTTTGAATGCTCCCAAACTCTCAAAGAGGAAGAGAAATGGAGAGCAAAAACAGATCATTCTCTCAGAGAGCTCTGGGATAATTCGAAGAAGGCCAATATCTGAATCATTGAAATTCCTGAAACCGATGAAGTGGCCTCGCTAAGCACAGAGGCCCTTCTCCATGAAATTATGAAAGAGAATTTTCCAGACATGCCTAGAGGTTCTGAAATTCAGATAGCACACAGCTTCAGAACCCCAGCACAACTCAACCCCAATAACACATCCCCCAGGCATATCATAATTAACTTCACTAAAGTTAATATGAAGAAGAAAATTCTAAAAGCTGCCAGGAGAAAGAAAGCCATTACCTACAAAAGGAAGAATATTAGAATGACTGCAGATCTCTCTGCTGAAACTTTTCAAGCCAGAAGAGGGTGGTCATCAACTTTTAATCTCCTAAAGCAAAATAACTTTCAACCCCAGATCTTGTATCTAGCTAAACTGAGTTTGATTTATGATGGAGAAATTAAATACTTTAATGACATTCATATGTTGAAGAAATTTGCCATAACAAAACCAGTTCTTCAGGATATTCTCAGACCTATCCTCCATAATGAC
>CAUYPK010038949.1:0-14563 GCA_963574355.1 Loris lydekkerianus | reverse complement strand
ATTTAATTCTGCTCTGATTTTGGTTATTTCTTTTCTTCTGCTGGGTTTGGGGTTGGAGTGTTCTTTCTTCTCCAGTTGCTTGAGATGTCCCATTAAGTTGTTAACTTCCTCTCTTTCCATTTTCTTGAGAAAGGCTTGCAGTGCTATAAATTTCCCTCTTTGGACTGCCTTTGCAGAGGTTCTGATAATTCGAGTCTTGATCATTGTTTTGTTCCAAAAATTTGGTGATTTCCTTCTTAATCTCACCAGCATAAGGTTGTTTAGCTTCCATGTTTTTGTATGGGTATGCAGGTTCCTGTTGTTATTGAGTTCAACTTTTATTCCATGATGGTCTGAGAAGATGCAAGGAACAATTTATTTTTTAAAAAAAATTTGCTGAGGTTGGATTTGTGGCCTAGGGTGTTGTCGATTTTGGAGTATGTTCCATGGGCTGCTGAGAAGAATGTGTATTCAGTTTTGTTGGGATGAAATGTTCTGTCAATGTCTGCTATGTCCAGATGTTGAATGGTTAAGTTTAAATCCAAAATTTCTTTGCTTAGTTTCTTTTTGGAGAATGTATTCAGCACTGCTAAATGGGTGTTAAAATCTCCAACTACTATGGAACTGGAGGAAATCAAGTTGCTCATATCTGTTAGAGTTTCTCTTATAAATTTAGGTGTGTTCTGGTTAGGTTCATAAATATTAATAATTGAATCTCATCATATAGAGTATTACCTTTAACAAATATGAAGTGTCCATCCTTACCCTTTCTTATTTTGGTTGGTTCAAAGCCTATTGTGTTTGTGAATTGTATTGCAATGCCTGCTTTTTCTGCTTTCCATTTGCCTGGAATATAGATGACCATCCCTTCACCTTGAGACTATATTTGTCTTTTAATGTAAGATTTGATTCTTGGGTGCAGCAGATATCTGACTTGAGTTTTTGTATCCAGTCAGCCAACCTGTGCCTCTTTAGAGGACAATTTGAACCATTCACATTAATTGAGAATATTGATAAGCCTTTCGAGAGTACAGTGGAAATTTTTAATTTTTTTGTGACTTTGGAAGTTGGAATTTGATCAAAATTTTCTGGGTGGGTTTACTTTTGTGGTGGAGGATTACACTGGTCTTTATGGAGGATAGGTCTGAGAATATCCTGGAGAGCTTTTTGAGTTATGGTAAATTTCTTCAACATGTGAATGTCATTAAAGTATTTAATTTCTTTGTCATAAATGAAACTCTGTTTAGCTGGGTACAGAATCCTGGGTTGAAAGTTATTTTGTTTTAGGAGATTAAAAGTCAATGACCATCCTCTTCTAGCTTGAAAAGTTTCAGCAGAGAGATCTGCAGTGATTCTAATATTCTTCCCCTTGTAGGTCATGGTTTTGTTTTGTCTGGCTGCTTTCAGTATTTTCTCCTTCACAGTAACTTTAGTGAAATTGATTATTATGTGTCTGGGGGATGTCTTATTTGGTTTGCATCGTGCTGGAGTTCTGAAACTGTCTGCTATAAGAATTTCAGAATCTCTTGGCATGTCTGGAACGTTCTCCTTCATAATCTAATGGAGAAGAGACTCTTTGCCTTGCGAAGCCACTTTGTCACTTTCGGGGATCCCTATAAGACCAATATTATTGTTTTTTTTTTTTTTTTTAATTATACCAGAGCTCTATGTGAGAGTGATCTGTTTTTGTCCTCCATTTCTCTTCTTCTTTGAGAGTTCGGGAGCATTCGAAAGCTTTGTCTTCAATGTCAGAAATTTTTTCTTATGCTTGCTCCATTTTGTTACTGAGGGATTCTACTGGGTTTCTCAGATCTTTCAGGGCTGCAACTTCTTATTTTAATGTGTCAAAATCTTTGGTCATTTGGTCTTTGAATTCGTTGAATTCTTGAGATATCTTTTGGGTTACTGCTTGGAATTCTAATTCAATCTTATTTGCTATCCAGATTCTGAATTCGATTTCTGACATCTCAGCTATTTCTTTGTGTATGGGGTCTTGTGCTGTGTCTGCCCCATTGATCCTTGGGGGAGTTGATCTACTCAGACTATTTATATTGCCAGAGTTTTTCTGTTTATTTCTTCTCATGATTGTTTTCACCATTGCCTCTGGCTGTCCTCAGAGTTGGGGTGGTGTTTCTCTAATATTAGACCTCAGCGGGATCACCCTATTTTTGCTGGATCTTTGTAGGGAGTGGCCCTGTGTAGTTCCTCTGGGGCTGCCCCAACCAGGGAGTTCTGGTTGTGGAAGCAGCTCCAGAGTGTGACACACCCAGATCCAGCAACAGGGTGGGAGGTGGTGCACATGGTTCTGGGATTTCCTGGTGCCCCATGACTTTGGCACAGATAGCCCAACACTCCAGCAGTCTCTGGCCAGGAGAAGGGCTCTGTGCAGAAGCAGGAAGGGGTCCGGAGGGCATGCGGCTACCAGAGATTCTGGCCAGATGAGTGGGCCGGTATGGAGGCAGGGAGGGTACAGGAGGGAGACCGCAGGGTTGCGCGGCTCCCACAATTGCTGGTCAGGGCATGCAGAGGCCCAGCAGTCACAGGTCGTGGGTCCGAGTTCACAGCACAGCTCTTATGGAGGTGCAGTCCGTGCCAAGCCCAGGAGTTTGAGGTTGCTATGAGCTGTTATGCCACAGCACTCTACCCAGGGCAATAGCCCAAGGCTCCAGTGTGCCAAAACCAGTCTCACTCTGCCCCTGAGGGTTAAGGCTGTAAGGCATCTCAGTCCCTGCTTTTAGGCTGCTCAGTTACTAGGTCACTAGCTCCGGCCTGATCCTTACTTTGTGACCCCGAGGGCGGAGCTTGCCAGGGCAGTTCTCTCACAATGGCTCCCTGTGGCCCACAGCTGAACACTATTAGCTCCATCTGGCTCAGCAGCTTAGTCTGGGGTCCTAGACAATGGCCAAAGTTCTTCGCACTCCTGCTCAAGCTCTCCCCAAAGGCAGTTCAACTGAGTGCCAACTCCTAAAACACCAAAACTGATCACAGGTAAGGCCTTTCCAGTTGGCAGTCTCACTGCTGCTTGTACTTACAGCTGCTGGCAGGATTAGGTCGATCAGACACACACAACAACTTGGCAGTTTTCCACTGTTTTTGTCCTCCTCTTGGGGTCCAGAAGTCCCTTGCTGACACCCTGTATCCTCAAAGGGATGATTAAAGCAGGATAGGGCAGGGAACGAGATTGAAAAACTCAGGGAGTCAATACTCTTTAGGGGTGGGAGAGAAGGTAAACCAGCAAACAAAACACACTAGGTTGTGTTATGGGCTAGATTGTGCTGTCTTTTCTCCCCAGACTCACCATGCCCTGTTGCAGGGAGGCTGTTACTCAGCACCATCTTGGATTTTCCCCCACCCTTTCCCACTTCTGAGCCTCAGTTTTTCATCTGAACAGTTATGACTGACAATTGAGAAGTCTTAGACTCCTACAGATGAGGACTTGGATCTCTGAGCATGCCCATGTCTTTATTATAAAATCCGTATCTTTGAGCATGTAGGGCCTTTTTTATCCTCTGGATTACTCTTTGGAAATGTCTCTCTTGAAAAGCTCTCTCCTTGTGTTTTATGTTTTATTTCCCCAGGAAAATTTCCAGCTTTCTCTGCCTTTGGGCTGGGACCTGTATTTTTAAGTTTTTAATCATCAAAGCCTATCAATTAGTGTAATTAAAGTATTCTTATCTTGTCATGTGGCCCAGTCCTTCTGATGCCCCCACCCCACCCTCAGGTTCCTTCTTATTTTATTTTAACTTAGTGAGCAGACCTCCTGGCTGCATCACCATAGCAATGAGCAGCTAGGGCCAGGTAAGCCATGTCTGAGTCATTAGGTGTCTAAGCTGATTATAGAGTCTAGAATATTGGTTGAGGGAAAGAGGCTGAAAGATGGAAAATAGAACATATGTCTGCTGCCTAGTAGTAGGAAGCAAAGTAGCTGAGAGCAGGAAATGATTCTGACCAGGATTCCATGGGAACCATGGGCCTGAGCGCCAACACTATGGTAAGTGCTCTTAGCCACCAGCTCAGAGGGCTCCCCTTCTTCACTCAGAAAAGTAACTCTAAATATCTACCTGCTAATATGCCCCAAACTGTTTAGTCTAAACAGTTAGATAAAATACAAAGTATCAGCCAGAGCCAATTACTGAGTTATCTCTGAGCCCTAATCTGGTTATATCTTTCCTTATCATCCACATTTTACTATGTGGAAGTTTCTTTAGTGAAAAAAGCCATTCCCTATATGTTTGAAGCTCTCTTTTACCAGCCAAACCCCTTCATGCTTATGCCTATTTTTGTGTTCACAAAAATCTATCTATTAGTGTAATTAGGGTATTTAAATTATAATTTTCTCCCTTCCTTCACATGGCCAGCCCTTCCCCACTCCTTTTAAATTTCATTTAGTGAGGAAAGCTCTTGTTAGGATTTCCATAGCAACATATCACAAGACAGATTAGCCCACTGTGGATCAGGACACTGACATTCAAAGTTAATCATGAGTCTGAAAAATTGGATGACTGATTAAGACTGCTGAAATTAAAAGAAAACAGCTCTTAGCTAGAGAAAAAGGGCAGTTAAGTGTCTCAGAACTCCAGCCAAACTTCCCACATCCAGCTTCATTTTTTTCCCCTGTGGGCTTCAGGGGATAAGAGGAAGAAGAGAGCTACAATGAGGAGGACTGTTTCTTAAGGACTGATATCTGAATAGGACATCAGAACCTATGTCCTTCATTTATAACTCCTGCCATAGTGCCAGAACCAAACATGTATGCATGCCATTTCCATTGGGCATCTGTTGTTCCTATTAAGTTACCTGACAGTAAGTAGGTATTCTTTGATTGCTTAATGCCCAGTAGTCCTGCAAGAAAGAATACCACTAGTGAGAGCACATTGAGAGTATGTTGAAACATGAGAAGTTGAATACTTCCTAATGCATGGCATGCTTCTGGAAAATAATAATGAAAATTATATTCTATCTTCTTTAAGTTTTCCTGTTTGCAATCTAACAAGCCTGCATTCTGTGAATGGTGGTGTAACTGCTGGTGGAGGACAAGTGGGAGGTATTAATCTCCGAAGGACCTAAATGTATTAAGGTATTCTCACTTTTAAGAATTTCTCCCTCCCCCTAATTCCCTCCTTTATATTCATGAGCTCCTATTCATTTATAATGAGAGAACAGTGTTCCTGGCCACATTGCCATAGCAACCAGGGCCAGACTGAGTAGGAGGGTAAGGCAATTATTTGACACCCAAGTTCAGTGAACTGTCTGTTGTAGAGGCACTACCTCTTGGGAAGAAAACACCTTGCTTCAGTGAGAGAGAAGTGGGTCACTAGGGCCCTTGGTGTTCCAACACTTTTCACACTATCCTCCCCTCCCTATACCTCTAGGTGATGCATAGTTAGAGTGGATTCTTTTCCTGTGTGAACCAAGGCCTGTGTCTGGGCCATAAGTTTGTGTAACTTATTTCAAGACTGAGAAAGTGAAGCAGGCACCAGATACCTCCATACCTCAGCATGTTGTCAAACAAACACATAGGAGTGAACACATGTGTTCCACATGTGCATTCCCATGGCTGCCTCTCCTGTGCCTAGAACAATGTCAGAAATATTGTGGTTTTGGAGCAACCTCATATACTTCCCCTGTTCACTCTCTCCATCTTAGATGTTGCAGTTCACATCATATCTTTTCTCTTCAAAAGTCTATTTACTACTGAAATGTTCATAGTGTCAGCTTATGACACTGACAACATGGAAGTAGGGAAAAGGCTTACAAGCTTCCCACCTTCCTGCATCTATAACTAGATATTCTACCTTCCCTCTTGTTGATATGAATGAACTGTCCACATTCCTATAAAATCCAGCCATACAATTCTCCACAAGATTTTTTTTGTTATTAAATTATAGCTGTGTACATTGATATGATCATGGGGCATCACACACTAGTTTCATAGACCGGTTGACACATTTATATCACACTGGTTAACATAGCCTTCCTGGCAATTTCACACAATTCACAGTTATTGTGTTAAGAAATTTACATTCCACATTTACTAAGTTTCACATATACCCTTGTAAGATGTACCACAAGTGTATTCTTACCAATCCCCCTTCCTCCACCCATCTCCCCCTCCCTCCCCCTTTTCCCCCTTCTCCCTATTCCTAGGTTGCAATTGGGTTATAGCATTCATGTGAAAGCCCTAAATTAGTTTCATACTAGGGGTGAGTACATTGGATACTTTTTCTTCCATTCTTGGGATACTTTAGTAAAAAGAATATGTTCCAGCTCCATTCATGTAAACACAAAGGAGGTAAAGTCTCCATCTTTCTTTAAGGCTGCTCTCCACAAGATTTTATTCCTTCTTGACAGGTCAATACATGGCCCCAGCAATACTTCCTGTGCTATTTTCCAAAGCACCAATTTACCCTTCTTTATAGGGTATTACCATTGTGCACAAACATTCTTTAAATGATCCCAACTTAAAACACACACACACACACACACAAGAAAGGAACAAATCACTGTACATTAACTATGCAACTTCTTCTGTGTATTGCATTATTTATCATCTATTTGTCATAAAGATTAAAGGTCCTCAAATAATCATTGTTTTCTTCTTCATTTCTTGTACTCTTGAATTATCCCTTTTGTCTATTCCAATTTCTTTGAACCCACCCCAACTAAGCTTCCCCCCCCATAACTTCCACTGAAATAAGTCTTCTTAAGTTCCCTAAACAACCTGCACATTGGTAAACCTTGGGATTATTTCTCAGTACTGATCCTACTTGCCTATTAAGCAGAAATTGACACTGTTGATCTTTTCCTCCTCCTTGAAAGACTTTTCCTCACTTGGTTGACAGGAAATTTCTATGCCTTGATTCTCCTCTGTCTCAGTATCTGCTACTTTGCAGCATCATGGTTAGTTACACCTCACTTCGTTGACCTCTCTGCATTGGAGTTTGTTCAGCCATATTTTCTTTCTCTGTTCTTACTTCCAAGGATTAAACACATTTTCATGTCTTTGACCTTACCCACACATATAGGAATCAAAAATTAATGTTTCAAACCTAGCCCTCTCCTGGGGCCCCAGTATTGTATGTTCAATTTGCTACTCAACATCATCACTTGTATCTCTGATTAAATTCAAATTTATCATACACAAAATTGAATCCCTGCTGACCTTCCTGTCAAAACTATTACTGCCATCATTTTCCCCATCTTAGGAGGAAAATTTTATCCTTCCTCTTGCTCGGGCCAGAAACCTTGGAGGCATCTTTTTATTCCTACCACCTTTATCCCACCTTCATGGATATTGTCATTTTAATCTTTAAAAGAGACTCTAAATCCCCACACTTCTCATCCTCTTCCATATGTGTCACGCTGGTACAATATGCCATCACGTGTCAACTCTGTTATTGTAATAACACTTTAAATGGGTCCTCTGTTATTCCTTTGCCCCCTTAAAGTCTGTCATTGGCACTTGAGACTGGGCCTTTTATGTAAATTTATGCCACTTCTGTGTTCAGAACCTTCCAATAGTTTCCTGTTGCACACACCCTGTCACCTAGTAAACACTATAATATTCTTTCAGCTCCCTAATATCATCTCCTGTTATGGTATTCCTCCTGTACAAGACTCCACCCATACCATCATTCTTGTTCCATAAGAATCAAAGGAGTAAATAGGAATGTCAGAGCCCCAGGACTGAGAGCTGTGATCCACTGACACCCAGAATTAGGACAGTGGTTTCTGCATTCATAGTTCATAGAAGAGTGATATAGTGAGGAAATATAAAACTGTTTGAGACCCTCTGCCCAAGGACATGGCCTCCAAAAGCTCAGACAGCCATGTATTAGAGAGTCCTACCCAGAATAGTTACTTGTATGAACAAGTTTAGGAGAATCATGCCAATTCTCTACAAGTAACCAAGCCAGAGACAAATTACACACTTACATATGTATGCAGACATGTTTCTTTCTCATACACTCACACACAGGTGATTGAATGATTGTGTATGTGGGGAGAAATGTTTTCTCCCAAGACCAGAAGGAAGCTCGTGGGGGCCAAGCCCACTTTGTTCCAATATCTCTTGATGACAGAGACTAATAGGTTTTTGATGGCAGGTTTTGCACTTACATGTAAGAACACATATGTGTAGGCGTGGAAGCACAAGTACACATATAGCTGATTCATGGCAGCACAGTCTTTCCCTCTTCACACTTTGAATTGGCTTGATATGAAACATTAGTTAGCAATGAGTCCTGTAGTCAATTGTACAGGTATTTGTTTTCAAAATCTTTAACATAATTTATAGAACAAATGAAACCTATCTTCAAGACAAGTCATTCTACCATGTTACTAGTTTTCCACCACCTATAAAAGCAAAGGAGGTGGGATTCAGACCATAGATGACAATATGTTTATAATAAAGAGTGCAGCAACCCCAGACAACTAATCTTGTATTCTTAGCTTCTCTTTTCCCATTATTTTCAAGATGTGAGCACTAATCACCTCTCTTCTCCTCACCGTACTGTTAGAATTGACCAGCAGACATAGATTATTAGAGACATTAGTGGTGGTGTGGGAAAATATAATAGAATGTGATGAGGCAATTGTGGAAAGATGACTGACTAGAAACAGCTTTCACCAGAGGTTCATGCCCAAAGGGAGAAACATAGGACTGAAGGGGATAGAAGACGAATGTGAGGAGCTTTGCACAGAGAGGACTGTGTGAGTTACACATCACCCAGGCTGGATCTATCAGCAGAAACAAGAAAGTGTAAGAAAAACAACAGGTACAAGCATAGCTCCCAGAGGAAGGGAGACCCCTCCCCCAAATGTGAGCTTCATGGTGGGCAACTAGCCTGCCAGTGAATAGGGTGCAAATGTCTCCTCACCTTATCCCACAGGAAAGCATCTACTAAGTCTCAGTCTTCCTTCATTATTGAGTTGCCACCACTGAGCCTCAGCCCCATTCTGTCTGATACAAAAGACCAAATATTTTCCCTGAAATCCTGATCACCCAAGTCACCCTTCCCCCACCCTAGTTGCTGGAAGGACTACATGCAGACATGTTTTGTCTGGAGAGTCTGGAGTGTTTGGTGAGCTACATGACTACGTAGCTACATGAGCTACGTGACTACATGCTGGAGAGTCTGGAGTGTTTGGTGAGCTCACTGAGCATCTCAGGAAGTCTGCTGGCTGCCAAGCTGCAGGGTGAGAACAGCAGCATGACAGTACAAACTTGGGTGGGGAGAGAGTGAACTATCCATCTCCAGCTCCTCAGGAATTCTCATTCAGATCTATTTTCTGCCCTCCAGGGCAACTTCTGAGCTCCATTGGGTGGGTGGGGCTGGTGTTTAAATGATGGTGACTTTCTACTGAATTTGAACCTGCCCCCTCCACCAGGCATAGCTCTCTGAGCTTGATTGGGTGGGCAGGGACAGAGTTTAAGTGACTTGGGACTGAGCTTTTGACCTTTGCCCTCCACAAGGTGGGACTCTCTGAGCTCAACTGTGTGGGTGGGGCTGAGCTTTAAGTGACTTTGAACTGAATTTTGGATTAGTACTCCACGCTGGGTGGAGGCTCTCTGAGCTCAATTGGGTGGGTAGGGCTGATCCCTGAGTGACTCCCCTGAGTGACTCTTATCTGAACTTTAGACCTACACCCTCTGTTTGGCAGCAGCCCCTGAGCTTGACTGAGCAGGTGGTGCCTAGTGCCTGACTAACACTGTCTGAGATTTGGTACTACACTGTCCACGAAGCTGTAGCCCTGAGTGCTCGATTGGCTACATGGCACACAGTGCATAAGCATCTCTCCTGAACTCTTGGCCAGTATTGTCAGCTGGGCAGCCTTGTGACCTTGATTTAGTGGATAAAGCCAGCCCTGCTAGAGCACTTTCACTGGAACTCTGGGCCTAAACAGTCTCCTGATTCTTGTTTCCCTGGAGACAGTGGCTGGAGCTGCAGATTCACCACTTGTCTGCCTTTGTTAGTGTGGCTGTAGCACTACAATAGCAATGAGTGGACATATCAGGGACAACCTATCAATTCAACCAAAAAAGTATAATTAACATATTAAAAAAGAGAAAAGAGGAAGAAGCTGAAAATACTCATGAGGAGGACTCAGCAGAACAACTCTGGCAACACGAAATATCAGAGCAAATCAGTGCTTCCTAGGGATGTCAAAGAAAGTAGATCAGAAAATTTGATCTGGGGTGGTGTCGGCCCCATATACTGGGGTGGCACATTTAAGCCCCACTCTGGCAAAACACTACAAAAAAAAAAAAAAAAAAGAAAGAAAGAAAAGAAAATTTGATCCACAAAGAAATGTTAGAAATAGAATTAAGAATATGGATGGCAAATAAGGTAGTAGGAATGGAGGAAAAGATGGAAATAGAGAACTAAAAAATAGTTCAGAAGTTGTCTCAAGAAATTCATGAACTCAAAGACAAACACACCAGGAATATGGACATAATAAGGAAAGATACATCAGAGCTTAAAAAATTGAGAAAAGTATTTGAGGAGCTTCAAAATATAGTAGAGTCTCTCAGAAATAGAGTTGATCAGTGTGAAGAAACAATCTCAGATAAAGAAGACAAGACTTTTGAACTATTCCAAGCATTCAAAGAGGTAGAAAACTGGAAAAAAAGAGCAGAATATTCCCTGAGTGAGTTAAGGGACCATTCCAAGAATTTAAACACCCAAATTATAGGGATTCCTGAAGGAGAAGAGGATGGTCCCAAGGGCACAAATACTCTGCTCTAAAAATTATGGCAGAGAATTTCCCTAGTATTGCAAGAGACACAGAAATTTAGATAGTAGATAGTTTCAGAACCCCTTCATGACTCAATCCAAACAAAACATCTTCCAGACACATTGTAATTAACTTTACCAACGTTAATATGAAAGATAACCTTCTGCAAGTACCCAGGCATAAGAAAACTATTACTTACAAAGGGAAAAGTATTAAGATGACTACAAATCTTTCAGTCAAAAATTTCCAAACCAGAAAAGAGAAAAGGATGGCCATCAAATTTCAACCTTCTAAACAAAATAATTTCCAGCTCAGGATCCTATACCATGCTAAACTGAGTTTCATTTTGGATGGAGAAATTACATACTTCACTGACATCCACATGCTGAGGAGATTGCCGTGACTAGACCAGCTCCACAGGAAATATTCAGACTCATTCTTAATAGCAATCAACAGGAGGGTACACCACCAAAGTAAACCTATCTAGAAATTAAAGAACAAAGGCTAGCTTCCACCATGGTGAAAGACATAAAATTGAGCTCTGGACTTCTGAAAAACATGACAACAAAACCTCTGCCACATGTATGAATTCTCTCAATTAATGTGAATGGTTTGAACTCTCCTTTAAAGTGCAATAGGGAGAAGGGGCAAGATGGCTGACCGGAGCCAGCTTTCAACAGAAGCTCCTGTCCAGACGGAAGGATAATGACCAGAAAGTACGCAATAAAGCTGAAAAGTGGAAGCTGAGCTGAGAAAGAAGAGTGATAACTGCACGTCACCTCTGCTGACGCAAGCTGTGACTCCAAGAAAGCAAATTTCAGGTACAAAACTCATCCCAAAGGAAAAGTGTCCATCTCCTCCCACAAGAGAGTTTTTTTTTTGTTTGTTTGTTTTTTTTTTTTTTTTCCTTGCTGTAGGTTTTTTAAAGGGGAGCAGTGAACTGAGGACCTCTTGTCTCACTCCATGACAGAGAGTTGCAGGAAGTGGGCACTACTTCTCCAAAGGGACCCTGCAGTCACCCTGAGCACTCTCTTGCCAGGCATACAAGTTAAACTAACATTTTTCCTGCCATTTTGAACTTTACATCCACCTTTTCCCCCTTTCCTGATGGTCCAGAAGCCTAATCCCTGCAGAGACCAGAATGTCTGCATTTCATCACCAGGTGCAGGCACTACAAGGGCTGTAGTAGAAAAGCTGCTATGTAACAGAGAGCCCAGCAGTAGTTCAGACAAAGGAGAGGAGGCTGTCATACTTGGCTCTGCAAAAGTGAAAACTGGCTATGGGGCAATTCTTGCGAGCTGAGCACACTGCCCTGCTGGAGCCACCCATCACACACCCTGCCATGTCAGAGACCCCACATGCCCCACCCATCCAGAGCTGCATGCCCTGTGTACCACCCTGCCGGAGCCTCATACCCCATGCCTCATCCTGCCAGAGCCACATGTTCTGTGCTCCACCCAGCAAGAGCCAGTCACTGCTTACCCTGCCCTACCAGACCCATTGTGCATATGCCCTGCCAGGGCCACTCACCAGGTGCCCCAACCTGCCGGAACTGCTGGGCACTCCATCCTTTCAGAATCATGAGCTGCATGCCTCATTCTTCTGCTGAAACTGTGCACCTCAGGCTTAAGGAGCCACCACTACAGCCGCCTCCCTGGCCATTGGAGCCGCCTGGCAGCTGTGGAGGGACACTTCCTATGAAGATTCAGCAACAGTACAGCAATCCCGCCTGGGTGTAATCTTGGAGAGACACCTCCCCAACTCTGAGGACTGCCAAAGGAAGCCAGACCTCACCCCAGTCCTGTAGAGTGGCTGGGGAAAAGGCACAGTGGCTGAGGGAGAAAATCATTTGATAACTTGTTATCCTCAGGTTCAGACTGAGCTTAGGTGGAAGACTCCCCAGTTGCCACTGAGTACCCGAGGCAGGCAGGCCTCAGATCCCCCAGCTGGCTGGTGGCAGAGGGTGGTGGCAAAGCTGAGGGAGCCTTGACTTTCCTTTGACTCTGTCATGCACAAAGCCCTGGCACATCTGCATATTTGAGGGAGCAGGACACATCCCCATGGGGTTACCAGTGACTGGGCATGAAAGAGGTGCAAGGTGGAGAAAGAGTCACCAGCCCCTTGGTCCAACTCTGCTACTGGGTGGGCCTTTCTGACTCCACAGAGCACTGGAGTGAGCCACATTTGAGCAGCCAGTAGACTTCTGCGATCCAGTTGCTGGAGACCTTTTGAGCTCTCCCACTTGAGAGTTGGTACGATGGGGTCAATTGTTTTGGAACTCTGGAACTGGACCAATCACCCAAGAACCCTCCTAGGTGATACTCTGGTTGTGTGGCAATGTGAAGCATTGAATTTCCTCTTTCAGTTGTTGCCTGTTGGGGGTGGGGTGTTTTAGTTGCTTGTATTTCTCCACAATGTAGACTTAAGCCCAGAGTCACTGATCCATTAGGATCAGGCAAAGACTAGCTGAATACAAGACAGAGGCACCGAACTCCACCACATGAAGCAGGTCCCCAGAGCCTCAGACTGTGATACTATATAGGACCTTTGCAAAGCTTTAGGGGAAAAAGCTACAGTCACTAGTCCCAGATCCTCAGCAAAGAGCTGGTTAACCACAACTCAAGGTGCCCCCAATCCAATTTCACCTTACCTGCTCATCTAGCCAAATGTTGATGGAATTTCCATGGGGTAGAATCAGCAGAAAAACTTTGGCAACATGAATGATGAGAGTAGATCAACTCCCCCAAGGGATGACAAAACAGACACCAGATGATCCTATTCATAAACAAATGGCTGAGATGTTAGAAATTGAGTTCAGAATTCGGATGGCAAATAAGATGAACAAAATGGAGGTTAAGATGGAATTAACATTCAAGGAGTAATTCAAAAGTTGTCTCAAGAATTCAATGAATTCAAAGACAAAATCACCAAATATTTTGACAAATTGATGCAAGAACTTGCAGCCCTCAAAGATGTGAGTAGAATCCCTCAGTAACAGAATGGAGCAGGCAGAAGAAAAGATCTCTGACATTGAAGACAAAGCTTTTGAATGCTCCAAAATGCTCAAAAAGTAAGAGAAGTGGAGTGCAAAAACAGACAATTCCCTGAGATAATTGTGGGACCACTCCAAAAGAGCAAACTTTCGCCTTATAGGAATACCTGAAGAAGAGGTTGCCTCAAGAGGCCCAGATGCTTTACTCCAAGAGATAATTGAGGAGAACTTCCCAAATATGGCAAGAAATTCTGAAATCCAAATATCAGACTGTTTCAGAACCTCAGCATGACTCAATCCAAACAAAATATCTCCTAGACACATTATAATTAACTTTGCCAAAGTTAATATGAAGAAGAAAATTCTGCAAGCAGGCAGACGTAAGAAAACCATAACCTACAAGGGAAAAAATATTACAATGACTGTAGGTCTCTCTGTTGAAACTTTTCAATCCAGAAGACAATGCTGATCGACCTTTATCCTCCTAAAACAAAATAACTTTCAGCCCAGGATCCTGTATCCAGCTAAACTGAGTTTCATTTATGACAGAGAAGCTAAATACTTTAATGACATTCACATGCTGAAGAAATTTGCCAAAACTAAACTAGCTCTCTAGTATATTCTCAGACCCACCTTCCACAATGACAAGCAAAATTCTCTACAACCAAAGTAAACTCACTCAGAGATTATGATCAAATTCCAATTTATGATTGCTAAGTCATGGAAGAAGCCCAAGTGCCCATCAACCCACGAATGGACTAGCAAATTGTGGTACATGTATACCATGGAATACTATGCAACCTTAAAGAAAGATGGAGACTTTACCTCTTTCATGTTTACATGGATGGAGCTGGA
>CAUYPK010038946.1:0-44739 GCA_963574355.1 Loris lydekkerianus | reverse complement strand
ATAAAGAGGCTATTCTGGGAAAGTCAGTGGCAAACATTTGTGGATCTTTTCTCAAATATTCCACCATTAAAGGAACTAAAATGCTTTGAAATATTTGTTCTGATCTCTCTTTGTTGGGGGCCTTGGCTTCTATTTTGTGTTTCTTTTTTTTTTTGTGATCATGGCTTTTGCTTCTTCATAATTGAAATTTGTGATGCACCCTCATGATCTGGACTGTATGTCATTATCTCTTTCGGTTTTGTTATTCAGCATCTGACAGCTAATTCTCTTGGTATTTTCCCAATTCAAATTTCCAAAAGTACATATAATGCTCCTTTCCTTTTGATATGGTTACATCCAGAGAAACCCAATATAAGTTGAAAAAATTGCAAGTCAAACATGCATTTAAACCATCTAATCTACAGAACCTCATATTCTAGCCTACCCTACTTTAAACATGGTCAGAACACTTACATTAATCTACAGTTGGGAAAAACCATCTACCCCAAATCTTGTTATATAATAAGGTGTTGATTGGCTCCTGTAATTTATTCAATACTATAATGAAAGTGAGAAACAGAACGGTTAAATGGGTATTATTTTTGCACCATCCTAAAGTTAGGAAAATTTTTTTATTTTTTTATTGAGACAGAGTCTCATTTTGTCACCCTTGGAATTGCCATGGTGTCACAGCTCATAGCAACCTCAAACTCTTGGGTTCAAACAATTCTCTTGCCTCAGCCTCCCTAGTAGCTGAGAGTACAGGCGCCCACCACAATGCCTGGCTATTTTTGTTTATTTGTTTGTTTGTTTGTTTGTTTAGCAGACCTGGGCCAGGATCAAACCCACCAGCCCAGAGAATGTGGCCGGCACCCTAACCACTGAGGTAGAGGTGCCCAGTCATATTGGGAAATTTTCAAATCAAACTATTGTCAGCTTGACATGGTGGCTCACACCTATAATCCTAGCCCTCTGGGAGGCCAAGATGGGTGGATTGCTTGAGCTCAGGAGCTCGAGACCTGAGTAAGAGTGAGACCCCACCTCTACTAAAAATAGAAAACTTAGGGAGGCATTGCTTGAGGAGCATCTGTAGTCCCAGCTACTTGGGAGGCTGAGGCAAGAGGATTGCTTAAGCCCAAGAGTTTGAGGTTGTTGTGACCTATTATGCCACAGCACTCTAACCAGGGCAACAGAGTGAGACTCTTCTCAAAAAAAAAAAAAAAAAAAAACTGTTGTAAATCAGGAATCATCTGTATTTGATTGGTCCAACTTACAATTTTTAGTCAGGTTTCTTTTTATGCCAAGTTAATTCATGGCTACCTTGAGTAAGATGCCTGCTCACAATCCAACGAGCCATAGGGACATTGCTCTAAAATATGTATAACTTGGCTGCTTAAGACCCATTCATCTATGTAGTAGAGAGACACTGAGAAAAATCATTTTCCTTAACAAAAAACGGAACCATGATTGGCCAATTTATTTAAGCATCTTGCTAAGTTATATACATTAGCTCATTTAATCCTCCAAGAAACATGTGAGGTTCATATTATTATCCTTACTTTGTAGAAAAAGAGACTTAAGCTTAGCAAGATTAAGCCCAAAATCATGCAACTTGGAAGTGGTAGAAAAGGTCATTATACTTTATAGAAAAACTCACTAAAAAGTGGGCAAAAGACATGAACAAAAGTTTTTCAAAAGAAGATAGACAAATGGCCAAAAAACATGAAAAAGTGCTCAACCACACTAATCATCAGTGAAGTACATCTTAAAATCACAGTGAGATGTCACCTTACTCCTATTAAGAAGTCCAAAAACAATAGATGCTGGTGTGGATGCAGAGAGAAAGGAACACTTATACACTGTTGGTGGGACTGTATATTAGTACAAACTCTACTGAAAACAGTATGGAGACTTCTCAAAGAAATAAATATAGGCCTACCATTTGACCCAGAATCCCACTACTGGGGAGCTACACAAAGAAAAAAAAAAGTCATTTTATCAAAAAGACACCTGCACACAAATGGTTATTGCAGCACAATTCGTAATTGCAAAGGTATGGAAATCACCCTCAGTGCCCATCAATTCATGAGTGAATTAACAAAACGTGGTGTGTGTGTTTGTGTGTGTAAGGGTTCATCACAAATTTCAATTATGAATAAGCAAAAGGTCTGATCACAAAAAAAGAAACACAAAATAGAAGCCAAGGCCATTAGCAAGAAGAGATTAGAACAAATATTTGAAGTATTTTAGTTCCTTTAATGGTGGAATATTTGAGAAAAGATTCACAAATTTATGTGTCTGTGTGTGTGTATATATATATATGTGTGTGTGTGTGTATATATATGTGTGTGTGTGTGTGTGTGTATGTATATATAACCCTATGCCCACACACATACACATAGGCACACCATGGTGTACTACTCAGCCACAAAAGGAATGAATTAATATCTTTTACAGCAATTTGGATGGAACTGGAGACTACAATACTATGTGAAGGATATTAGGAATGGAAAAGCAAAACATCACATGTGTTCTCTAATAATTTTGAACTAATAGATGGGCACACTTGGGCACAGATAGAAGAAAAAGTCATTGAAAATCAAGAAAGGGGAGTGGAGGGGTTTAAAATACACCTCTCAAGTATAATGAACACTATCTGGGTGACGAGCATGCTAAGGTTCTTGACTTAAGTATTGTAAAAACTATCCATGTAACAAAACCATTTTTACTTCCTTAATGTTTTAAAATTAAAAAAAAAAGACATTATTGTGTTTTAAATGTCTCCAAAGCCCATAGTTTAATAGCTCAACATTTTCTTTGAAGATAGAGATCTCATCTTCTCATCTCTCTACAAGGTGCTCTTGTGGCCTTTGCGCACACACTGAGAATGTATCGTGTAAACGCTATCCCACTAGTTCACATTCTCTAAGTGCTTCCTATGAATAGGAACTGTTCCAAATGTTTTAAATAGATTCTCTCCGTGAATACTTGTAACAGTCATATGAAATGGATTCAATTATTATCCCCATTTTATAGATGAAAACTACAGTAGAAATAAAAGTGAGGTTCAGTCAAGCAAAGTGACCTATCACTAACGGCAGATCTGTGTCTCAAATCCAGGTTGGCCAAATGCAAACACTATATATTTATTAGAGGCAATGATGATTGAGAAGGACATCTCAAAATTTGCCCCCTTTTCTACCAAAGGCAGGATAGGGGCAACATATTTTGATCTGGGGATGGCAAAGTGGATTACACATGAGAGATAATTTCATGGCTATCATATTTGGGCTGAATAGAATTGCCCAAGAAGTCTGAACATCAACTATTCTGTACATATCTCCCCCACCTTTTCTCCTCTTTACAAAATTCCTTGTCCCCAATGAAAGGGTAGCTAATTATTTTTCTGAAAAGATTTTACATACTTTTATATATCTCAGGGTCTGATTCTGAAATCATAAGAAAATGCTCCTGTTGAGAGGGGGACAACAAGGAATCAAGAAGAAGATGTGACAGGCATGGAGTGGCCAAGGCTGCTGGAGAACAGACCTCACGTGAGGATTTGATGCAAAGTCTCATCCTTTGCATTCCCCATGGTTGATACACCAAGGTCAGCTGTCAGCAGAAATGAGAGCCAGTCAATTCCATGTTTGTTGATTATTAAGAGGGTGCTTGCCAATGACAAAGTATTTGAAAAGCAAAGGCAAACAACCAGAATTCTGGAAAAGACACATTCCATTTCGGAAACCCCAGCAGACAATGGGAGAAGGCCTCCTTGTACCGTTAGGAGGTAGGAGAAAGTGGGGAGAGTGTGCCAAATCCAATGTGTCTTTCCTCAGGCCCCCCAGCTGCTTATCTCTGTCTTAGCTCTTGTTGCTATCCACATTCGTGCTTAGTTGGCCACATACATGTGCCATGTACACCATCCTCACTGGGCTGCCCTCCCAAAGGCCAGTGTCCACATGCCTAGGACAGAGAAGACACCCAACAAATGCTTCCTGAATTTTTAGTATCATCTTTTGATGTGTGAGTGCCAAAACCACAATATAGAAAGTAGTCTTACCCATCACTGTTCAGAGTCAACGAAACTCCCATCTACGGCCCTTTCAAGTCTTCTATCTCACACTTCCCAACTGCAGGCGCCTCACATAGCCTTAATCTCTCCAAGAGGAGTGGAGTTCTAAAGCATCAGAATCTGGTGGACTCTTCCCCAGGTGTCAGTCTCTTGACTTCTTCCCTCTCCTGGTCCCTGAGAAGACCCTACCTTCCAGCTTCATCCACACATAATGGCATTTGAACCAACAGAGGTACAAGCCCATGTCTCTTTGCCTTTGCTTCACCCCTGCATTTGGTGAGAACCTACCCCAGAACTATGAGGAGAAATACTGGTAGCCGAAGGACACAGCTGCAAGCATCCTCGTTGTTGGAAGCTGCAAATCCTTCCACCTCCCTCTTACTGTCCTAAAGAACAAAGGGGCACGTGAGACAAGCTAAGGGTTGAAACATAGCCAAGAGGTCAGACCCAGTGTAGCACGGGAATGTCACAGTAGAGTAGAGCAATGGGGGACAGCTTCCCTGGCCTTCCTTTCTCCACGTCCTACGTTTCATTGAGGACATCTGGTGGTAGGAAGCCAACGAGCCCTCTTGGGCCCTCAGTATTTAGTCTCATATTCTTGTCAATCTGGATAGGACCTGGGGCAGAAAGAAGAAACAGAATGAAGCCAGCCACTGTTCCAAATTTCCTGGCTGATTTAAACCTGTCCTGGGCTTTATTTCAACTTCCACTGTTTTTCCTCATTTCCTTCTCACAATCTTTTCTGTCCTTGAAATGCAACGAGGCAGATGCCAAGGAGAAGGTGGCCGTGATTGGTGTCAGCCTTGGCAGAGTTTCAGAGAGCCGTGTTTCCAGTGTGTAGAGGGATGGGAGACTTTTTCTAGTCCAATGACCTCATTTTACAAACACAAGAAGCTGAGGCTCAGGGAGTTCAAATGATCAGCCCAAGATTGTGCAGAGGAGGCAGAGGACCGGTGGCAGAGGAGATAAGTCCAGTATCTTTTATTCCCAGTTTAGTCCCCCATTGCTTGGTGGTGGAAAGGGAAGAGAATAAGCAGTAAATCTACCAAAATTATTGCCATTTCAAGATCTTCCACAGAGGAGTAGACAAACAGAGCTTAATAATACTTTTTTTGTATAAAGGCAATATTCCTTGTGCGTCTGGAGTTTTGGCAATGATGGAAGTTTATTTGCCATTGTTTCTTTCTTTCTTTTTTTGGGTGGGGGTTATTTAACTCCTCAGTATCTCAAAAAGCAGAACACAGCAGGATTGATTTTCTTGCATGTTAAGAATCTTAGAATGGGTACAGGTGAAACTTACTAAATGCAGAATACAAATGTCTTCATACAATAACTGAGAGAATGCCATGAAGGCTATGTTAAACAGTTTGATGAGAATATTTCAGATTATATATGAAACCAGCACATTGTACCCCTTGATTGCACTAATGTACACAGCTATTATTTAATAATAATAAAAAAAGAAGCTTTCATACATGGCCTTTCTATACAGGATTAATCGGCCTGCATTTTACTCCTGAGGTTTCTCAGTATAATTGCTCCCATTTTATAGTTTTTCATGCCATGCATTCAATAATGATGGTAATAAATGCTCCCCATGACTTTGCAGAGTTATCTACATATTCCCACAGCTGTTCTCTGAAAAAGGAATTTAGTTACTGTAAATTCAAGGAATGGACAGTTGATCAGTAAAAGCAAGTCTCAAGTCCTGCCTGGGGTCACTCATAAGGCTAAGTAGACACGTGGGATGAATAAAGCTTTAGTAAGTTGTGTTAACTTCCATATATTATGGAGGCATTTGATTCCCGGGTACTTCCCGGTTCTGTCTGCTGTAATATAGTAGACAGACTCATCAAGGTCTTTTTGCTCCTAGGTTTTTCGGGTTTTTAGACTTAGATTGAGAAAAACTTATTACAAATTAAATAAGAAAGCAGAATTTAACTGGTTTGATCTCTTACCGTATTCTAAATTTGGCTTCTGCACTGGGAGAATCGCTCCTAAGCAAGTGTTCTCAAACTGCTTGCCTCAGTCTCAGAGGTTGTTTACGTGGCCTTGGGAGGTGGGAGTTAGTAGGGGAGGAGAAAGAGGGGACAGGAATGGACTCCAACCTGCCCTCAGTCAGAGAAGCCATGGTTGTTTTCACCTTCTTTCCCTCCTTCCCTCCTGTTTTGCTTGGTGCTATAATAAAATACTATAGACTGGGTGGCTTAAAAACAGTAGAAATTTATTTTGCACAGATAGGAGGCTGGAAGTCTAAGTGCCAGGAGGACCCTCTCCTGGGAAGCAGACTGCTGACTGTCTCACTGCGTCCTCACAGGGCAGAGGCCAGAGCCAGCATGCTCCCTCCTGACAAAGTCTGAGGATGCCTAGAGAAGGTTTACATTATCTTAGGCCAAGTAAAAGGAGAAAATGCAGCCCCTCTCTGGCCTCTTCAGAAGGCTTTTATTCTAGCAAAGATGCGTATGCAAAATGCAAAAATGCCAAAAGGTAGGGGTGAAAGAATCCCAAGTCCCCAGGAAGATTGCATAGAGAGAGGGGCTGGGTAGACAGTAGGAGATTGCTAACAGACCAGACAGCCCACCGTGATGGCATTTTTTTTTTAGAAAGGAGGGGAAATCTAGTTCTATCTGTGCATGGGAAGTAAGCCAGGTTTTCCTAATCTAACTAACTACATAGCAAAAATTCACAGGGCTTAAGTCTTGCCACCTGTTAACTTTTGAATGCACAGGCCTAGTCTGGCCTCATCGTCCATGGTTTTGATGATCCCCCAGGGACTGTGTGCCTCTGCTTTCCCCTGGAAACCCCAAGACAGAGGCAGGGTGCCTCTTGAGGAGTCAACCTCTCTACCTCCCACAATGACTGATACTCTTCTCCCAGCCCCAGCCCCAAGCAATTATCATGACAGAACTGCTTTCTGTCATGATAATTTGGCCTTTGCTTAAAAGTCACAGAAATGGAAGCAAACAATTGTGGACTTCCGGCTTCTTTCATTTTGTGCAATATGCTTTTGAGATTCATCTGCATAGTTGAGTGTATTTGTAATTTACCCCTTTTGATTACTGAGTAGTATTCCATTGTGTGCATACACTACAATGTATTATCCCTTTTTATATTAAAAGATATTGGATTCTTTCAGGTTTTTGACCTATTATGAATAAAGTTATTCTGAACACTCCCAAGCTTATCTTTTACATGAACATATGTTTGCACTTCTTTTGGGTAAATAGATAGGAATAGAATTTCTGGGTCATAGGTAAATATATATTTTATGTTTAAGAAACTGCTTGCTTTCCGAAGTGGCGGTATCTCTTTTGGTTTTAATTTGAGTTTTCGTCTTAACTAATCATGTTGAGTGTCTCTTTTTTGTGTCTATTTTCTTTCGCAAAGTATCTATTGATACATTTTGACCATTTAAATTGGATTATTCATATTATTATTATGGTGAGAACCATCAGATATATGTATTGAGAATATTTTCACCCTTTCTCGAGCTTTTTTTTTTTTTTTTTTTGTCTTCTTAACAGTGTCATTTGAAGAACAGTTTTTAAATTTATAAAGTTCAATATATTATGTTTTTCTTTTATGGTTCATGTTTTCATGTCTTCTCTAAGAAAACTTCCTAACCTAACCTAAAGCTGCAATGATTTTATGGTTCCTTTGTTTGCTTCCATTAATAGCTGCTTTATAGTGTTAGCTTATATCTGTAAGTCTGCAATCTATTTTTAGTTTAATTTTTCTAAATAGTATGAACAAAGGATTGACAAGTTTTTTTTTTTCTATATGTATATTCCACTTTTTTCCCACACTGTTTATTGAAATCTCTCCCTATTGAATTACTATGATGTATTTCTCTGAAATCAATTGGCTTTATATAGGAGGGTCTTTTTCTTGATCTTCTAATCTGTTTCTCCTTAAAGAGGTAAAGACAGTTTTAAGCATTATCTGAGCATCATGAGGGGCTAACTCAGGCTGTACACAAGTCAAGCTGATGCTTGAAGTCCACTGTTGCTGTTGAATGAATCTTCCTTACACATGACCCGTGATGAGGAACTGCTTTCTGTCCCTTCCGGGCAAGAACCTTCCATCAGTAGATGTCTGTGCATGGCTGGAAGACGGGTAACACCAGCCTTGAGATGTTACTAAGCCTCATGAAAACTTCCCTACTGTTTGATCCCCTCTCAAGAGCCCCCCAAAGATTTTGATGTCCTGAGGGAAGTGATATTTGAAAGGGAAAGCCAACCATTCACTTTTGTCTCCAGTTAAACTGCCCTAGTTCCTTCCATGATGGTTACAGGAGAAAAATAAGCATTTTTTGAATACTTTGTGCTAAGAACACAGTCCTTTAAGTGAATTACTTATTTAAACCTAAGGACAATTCCATGGTTTACAAGATGAAAAATCACATCTGTGTATGTGCGTGACTATGTATGTACGTATATGTGTATATTATATGTATATTGTGCATATTTTATGTGTATATATGTTTTATTTCTTTCTCCATTTTGGCTGCCAGCCCCTAAATATGTTCCTCCTGGTACATTCCATTTAACATGGGCTACTAACATGGGCTAGTAACATGGGCTACTTTTAATTTTTGTACCTCAGTGACTATCACAGTGTCCTAAATGTTATAATAACAATATGTTGATTCGTTCTTGTTACTGATGATGATGAAGATAATAAGAAAACCACAGTAGGTCGGTCAGGATTCCTAGGGCATGTTCTTCAAGGATTTAACACTTTTAACACAGGCCACTAATGAACCACTGATTGCAGCCAACTCTGCAATTATGCAATCCCTATTTTGAGCTACTATAGAAAGTCTTCTTGCTGTCTGTATAAAAAGTAGAAGGTTGGTCAAGGACTTTCTCCCTTTGATTCTTCCAAGTGCTGTCTGACCTTAGTGCCCACTGTTTTATTCTAAGGGGAATATGAAGCATTTGCCTTGAGGTGCAGATCTTCACTTTCACAGAAGGCTAAGTTATGCCTTTGCTTCATGGCTATGTTCTCCTCTGTGCACAGCCCAATCCCCCTTTATCTTTACATACATGGATTTGTATGAAGTAGAGACATTGCTCACAGATGGAAGGACAGTGACCCTACCCATCACCCCTCCACATCCCCAGCCCAGGTTCTGCAGTAAAACAAAGCTCCATGCTAACCAGCTAGACCAGTGGTTCTCAACCTTCCTAATGCCGTGACCCTTTAATACAGTTCCTCATGCTGTGGTGACCCCCAACCATAAGATTATTTTCATTGCTACTTCATAACTGTGATTTTGCTACTGTTATGAATCATAATGTAAATATCTGATATGCAGGAGATCCCCCAAAGGGGTCATGACCCACAGGTTGAGCTAAACAGAAATGGAGAAACATTTCCCCACCTCAATTTTTTTGTTGCTAAATGAACGCAGAGCAAGCATGCATTCCTACACATTCTCACATTTTCATCATCACTTTGGAGAAACATTTGGAGAACACTGTTCAAAATTACTTCACAGGTTGAAAGATGGCCACTCCATTATCTGTCCAAATATGGGAAGCTATTGCTCTGTTTGGACCAGCTAACTCCAGAGTGAATAAGTTTACCCACTGCAGATGACATTAAAAGCTACATGCATGATTCAAATGGGTTCTTTTTCAGGTAGTGTGTGTGTGTTGGTACATGTGGCTGTTGTTTGCTCTGTTTTCAAGGCATATCTCCAGCAGCTCCAACGAATACAGTACGCAGTAAACAGAGCTAGGCTGGAGTTTCAACTTGAAATAAATATTGTACTTAATTTCCCTACTCCATCCCCTACTTCCTGATGCTTGGTTTTATCCAAGCAACTGCTATTGTTTTCAGGCAGAATAGACTCCAGGCAAAGTTATGAAGCTGGCTACATGTCTCTGTACAGTTCCTTCCCTGTTCTCACCTTCAAAAGTGCTAGGATCTGGGTACCCTCTGTCACTTTACAGTCACAGGTCCCTATTATAGTGGCCTCCTAGGCTTTACTTATTTAACAATACCCCAAGCTTGAGAGACAGTCTTGACTTTCCCTGACCCAGCTCCATCAAATTCGCCTCCTAGGGACCTGCCTCATTACTGGCTAATTAATTTGATAAAGTAAATGGAACAGCGGTATTAATGTCTAGAATAACCTAAATTAACCTTTGCAGGTAGTTTTGTGCATTTTTTGCAATATACTTGTTGCTTTTAGAAGCTGAAAAAGCCTGAGGTGTCAGGAGACTGAGCCAGGTGGCAGCAACCAGGGCGCTCCTTAGAGCAAGTAGTCATGTCCCAAGGCCAGGGGGCGAGGGGTGAGCAGACCCTGAAAGGCACACAGACAGGTCCAACAGTGTGTCCTGTACATCTCAGGACCTGTTTCCAACACAGTCTCTCTCCTGAGTTTGAGTTTTCTACTCAACATTAAAACTTGGGCACTATATTGTAGAGATATTATAAAAGCGGAAGAGGAAAAAAAAGTGAATTCACCAAACATGAAGAAATATTGAATAGAAAGATGGTTATAAGACTAGAACAAGAAAAGATTTAAACCAAAAGGCAGTTTTGCAAGTACAGCTTTATCTGAATGTTTTCTTGGCATTTTTGCCCATTCTCTCAGAATGTCAAGTTGACATAATTCCATGTGAAATGCATTTTCCATGTGCCTGTGGCTGTGACCTTGAGCTCCTGGAGGTGGAGAGCAGCACCCCAGGGCCTCTGCCAGGGAGGCTGTTTGTGATTCCAGGATCTCAGAATGTGATCCGCATGCCTGAGGCAGGCAGGGACTTCTGAGGGCCTTCGCAGGGACCCTGTGAGCTGCTATTTGCACATTTATGGGTGAACAGGAAGGCTAGTTAACCGGCTAAGATCTAACTTGATCACATTTGTTAGAAGTATCTAAGCTATGTTTCTTTTTTCTGGCAGGTGCACAATTTACTTCCACCTCATTTCCAAACAGAAAACTAGCTACGAGGAAGGAGTCAAAATACATCTTGGGTGTTTAGTATGCAGAAGGAAATCACAGGGTGAAAAGTTTGTGTTGTAAGCATCTGGCTTTTAATATCTCACGTCCTACTTACCCCGGAACCCAATGTCACTTAGTTCCATCCTCACTCAACACAGATGTAAATATTCTGTGAAAGTCTATCATCTCGAACCTCCAAGCTGCAGAGTCTATTGGCCTGTTCCATTACTCATCCATTCCAACCACTCCCTTCTCCTTCAGATAGAGTTTCTCTTATTTGGACATTACCTCTCTCTTCAGATTCTCCTCTTTTCTTTTGGAGCCTTGGTTTCCCTTTATCCAATTGCTTCTCAAATGTTAGTTCTCCAGACTTTGTCTGTGGCCCACTTTTCCTCAGCCTGGGTCATGACCTTAAAGACCAGTTACATGCTCATGGCTCCCAGATCTGTCTTTCTACTGCTAGCATGCTCCCATGAGCTCTGGAAACTTCTTTCAAACTTTTTACCTGACATTATCTTTTGTATGACTTAGTAGGCATCTCAAGCATTAAGCTCCTCTCTGTCTGCATCTTTCCTCCCAGGAGTGTTTTTTCTCTTTCATTGGTTGATATCATCGGCCATTGCCCTCAAAACTTGAGGGTCATCCCGGACTTTTTTCTTTCACCTACCCTCTGACCAGAGAGATAATAGAATCACCTCTCCCTCTTCCTGTCCCCATACTATTGACGCTCTGAACCAGGTCCTCATCACCTCCCAAATCTATTGTTTTTTCACTTCCCTCTTTGCTAATGTCTAACTTCTGTCATCCTTAGATCTCATTGCAAAACACAAATCTCTCCACTGTATTCCCTAGTGTCTTTAGTCAGATTCTCTAGAAATGGAGTTTAAGACAGGAAATGAGATTCTTAGGATTGAATGAGGGGGGGGTCCTCTCGGGAAATAAACCTGCAAAGGAGGGAACAACTGATGAGAAAAGGGAAGAGGAGAGGAAGTCTAGCCACAGCCCTGTCCATAGGACAAGACTCTCAAACATAAAACATAAACCACTCTCAAACTCTCAAACGTAGCCATTCACCCTAGGGGGCCTCAGATAACTCCATTATGGGCTGTAGATTCCCTAAGATGCTGGTGTAGAAAAGGAGTAACTCTCCAGGCAATGTGGCTCCTAGAGCAGAGGACAATCCTCCAAAGAAGAGTAGTAGCTGTGAGCCTTTAGCAGCCAACATGTATGCCAACTGGAGTACCATGCTATTATGCATTGCCCCCCGAGTGGCTTAAAGTCTTATTGCAGCTCTGCATCTGAGTAGAGTAAAATAAAAACCACTCAGCCTGGCCCTTATCTGCTTGACCCTTGCTAGCCTTGTATCTTGCTGTTCTCTCCTTCACCTGCCATTTTCATTGAATGCCCATACACCAAATCTCCTGTGCATGCCCACACCTCCATTCATTTACTCCTGCTGTTCCCTCTGCACGAAACTCTCTTCCTTTATGTTCATTTGAACAACTTCAGCTCAGATGTCATAATTGTGAGGCCATCATTGAAATTCTTAGGCAGAATCAAGTACTCCTATGTCTGGTTGCCATTGCATTCTATAGATAGCTGTATTACAACAATCTTCAACTTGTAGATATTTGCCAGCATGCTTGTTTCTTCAGTGGATCATCTGAGGACATGTATGGTATGTCTTTGAACTGCAAAAACCTAGCAAAAGATCTAATACTTTGTAAAGACTCCATAAAAGTTGAATGAAATTGCTTACCTATGTCCTTTACATAAGCAGCAATTGGGACATCTCTGAGGCCTACATTAATTCACAAAGTCTTCAACTTTGAGGCAGTTGCTTATTGGAATGCATTTTAAACACCTTTGATCCTGCAATGTTTGTTGCGTTTCTTTGCCCTTTTATTCCACCCCTATTTCCTTTGTTGTTTTCACCTCACACATATTGAAAATAGATGGTTCAGGATCTGTGAAAAAGACTTGAGTACTCTGTCAAATATTGGCTATGTGAATCCAAAAGAGAAACAGAAAATGACAGATCAAAGCAAAGCAATGTCTCTTCTGAAAGTTGTAGCTATCAGAAGTGATATTGATGGTAATGGGGAAAGAGGATGAAATCTCTCTTTGATCCTGTGACTTTGGCATGGCCAAAGCATCCAAAAAAAAATCTCTTTTACTTATGGTCATTTTCATTTATTTTTTCCCACTTTCTTCCAGCTTATTCAGGCTTAATTTATATACAGTAAAGCTTATCCTTTTTAAGCATACAGTTTTTATACCATCACGTAAACCCCAACCCCTTCCCCTGGCCATTCTTCCCAGTCACTCTTTCACTTTCTTTTTCTAGCATTTCATATAAATTCAACCACACATTGTAATCTTTCAATTTTGACTTCTTACACTTAGCACAATTTATTAGATTCATTCATGTTACTGTGTGTTTTCTATCTTGCTCCTTTGTTTTATGAGTATTCCATAATTTGTTAATCTATTCACCAATTTATAGACACTTATTTTCATTTGTGACTATAATATTTATTTTCATTTGTGAATATTATGAATGTTAATATTATGTAAACATTCATGTACAGGTCTTTTTATGAGTATCTATATTCATTTATCTTGGGAGGAGATTGCTTAGTTATAGGATTAATGTACATTCAACTGTATGAGATTTTGGGAACTTATTTTCCAAAGTGGCTGTACCATTTGACAATCCCCACGTCCATGTATGAGAGACTGTCAGTTGCTTCACATCTTCACTAACACTTGGTATTGTCAGTTTTTTTTTAATTTGGTCATTCCTGTAGGCAGATAGCAGCAATTCTGTGGTTGTAATTTGTGTTTCTCTGATGTTCAGTAATATTTCATGTACTTGCTGGCTAAATTTATCAGGATTCTTCAGAGAAATAGAACCAAGTGGAAACACACACGCACACACATTGGGGCAGGGGTATTTAGTTTTAAGGAATTGTCTGAGAGGTCCCATGACCTTCAATTGGTAACCTAGAGACCCCAGCAGAGCAGGTGGTATAGATTTTTTTCATAGACATGTACTTTTTCTCTTTATAATGGTAATGTAAGTAATAGACAAACTATTACTTAGCCTGACAACCAGATATGGGGCCTGCTCAGTTTTGTCTCAAATGAGAAGTCCACTCCACTGCTTGAACCCCAGATCTGCTTTGAGGTCTTAAGATGGTTAACCACTCTATAGCATCTTCCTCCTTATCTTGCCCCTGTTTCCCAATATCTTCACTGAATTAGAACTTACTTCTACCAACTAAACTTAGTTCCTTTTGCTCCAGTTCAGTTATTCTCTATTCAGGCCAATGCTAAATAATACTTTCTCCAGGCAGGCAGAGAGAACTTGTGGATCATGATAAGCCCTTGTCTCTTACAGTTCTGTAGCAGCTAGTTACAGGTCCATGAGGCTCCTCCACTGTGGGTGGCTAGAAAGGATCCATGGATTCCTTCATGGAAAAGAAGCCTTAGCTCATTCTGCCTCTTGGTTTCAGTCCACTGGGGGAGTTCTTGCAAAGCTCAGCCTCAGCTCTTCTCAAATGCATACTTGTGTTATAAACAATGGTTCATTTTCAATCATTCATTCAGTGGCCAAGAGAATCACTCATTATGAAGGCAACCTCTAATTGCCCCAAACACACATTACAGCTTACAGCAAGTATCCATCAAATCAAACAAATTACTTTCTTTCTTTCTGTTCTGCTCTACTTCTTTAAGTGTTTGTAAGCAGAGCTCATTAAGATATCTTGAAGTTGTTTATCATCCTCCTTTCTATTTAGTTTGGAACTAGTGTTTTGGTTTTGTAGATCAAGTTACTTTTTTTAAAGTACACACAGTCTTCTTTGAGAGAATTCGGCCACCTCAGTTGTCCTTGTCCTCATGGACAGAGTCTGCAGCCACCGTATGGTACTCTGGCCACAGAATGGCTGCCCACTGATATCATTTGATTCCATGCGTTCCTGACCTCTCACTGGCTCTGCATCTATTTTCTCCACAGAATTTACATCCTTGAAATACACTACACATTTTACTTGTTTATAGTAGTCTTTACTTGTTTATTGTAGTCACTGCTTTGTATCTCCTACAAAATAAGTTCCAGAAGGTCAGGATCTTTGTCCTGTTTAGTGACATAGGCCAGTGCCTAGAGCAGTGCCTGCCATGTGGTTGGATCTCATTAAATGCTCTTTGAATGAACAAATTGGTGATTTGAAGGCCCCCCACCATAAGTCTCCATTGCCTTCCAAAGTATTTCTATCACCCAGCATCCAAAATTCCACTTTTTTTTTTTTTTTTTTTGTCTCATTTTGTCACTCTGGGTAAAGTGCCATACCATCATAGCTCACAGCAACCTCAAACTCTTGGGCTCAAGAGATCATCTTGCCTCAGCCTTCTGAGTAGCTGGGACTACAGGCACCTGCCACAACTTCTGGCTGTTTTTAAAGATGGAGTCTTGCTCTTGCTCAGGCTGGTCTCAAACTCATGAGCTCAGGCAATCCACTCACCTTGGCCTCCCAAAGTGCTGGGATTACAGGTGTGAGCCACTGTGCCTGGCCTGAAATTCCATTTTTAGAGGTTTCTGCTTTGGGATTTCTTTGAGATACAATGCACACACACACTTGTATAAGGAACATTTATCTATTCATTCGAAGACTACTTTTCTAATTATTTAGTATGAATAATGTACCGTGCTAGATATTTTAGGGACGCAGAAGTGAGTCAGACTCATCTAGCCTTCAAGACAGGCTTACATTGACTATTGAAGTGGCATCATGCCCTCGAGAGAGATGTACAAAGTGCCTTAAGAAGGCCCAGAACTGATGGCAGCAGTTACCTCCGTCCCTGGGGGATTTGCATCCTTGGTAGCCTGGTGCCTCTCTGACCCTGACGGTGTACTTCTAAAAAGCAAGAGTGATAAATGGGCCTTTCATCTACTCATTTATTAACCTCTTTGTTAATTTAGTGTAGATTGAATCTCTTCTCTGTGCTAGGAATTTGCTAAGTCCTGGGCATATGGCAGTGAACAAGCACAGCAGAGTCCTTGCCTTCTTGGAAGTCAATTGAGAAGTTGGATATTAAATAAGAAATCGTTTCTTTTAAATGTCATAAGAGTTTTAATAGGGAGTATTTAGGAATCAGTGGAAGCACAGAGAAAGGGCCCCAGATCTAATCTAGCATGAAGGTATGGACTGGTCACATCATGTGATACCTCCTTGGCTCCTCCAAAGGAACCCCAGGAACTCCAGCTTATACTGGGATGGTACATAGACAGATGTGTGAGCACGTGTGTAGTAGGCTTTGTGTGTTGTTTATCTTTGTTACTTGGGTTGGTTTTCATGGTGGTAGTTGTGTTAGGTGTTATTTTCATTTTTTTTTTTTTTTTTTAATTGCATCTGCTTGCTTGATAATGGCATGAGAGCCTAGGAGTCTCCCTTGATATGTTATGGTGGTCAGGGTTAGATCTGGGGCTTATTATCCTTACTCTTTAAAGGCGCTAATGTTCAACCTTGGCTGTCCTTTGGAGTCACTTGGGAGATGTAAACAATACTAGTGGCTGGGTAGCAGCCCAAAGTTCCAGAATTCCAAGTCCTTGGTAAACATCTTCTCCTATATCCTCATTTTTCAGGTTGCATTTTTCTGCTGCTGCTAGGACTCAAAATAACTTTCACCCTCCTTGAGCTTACTATTCTCCCTCTTAAGAGGTTTCTTCTTATTCTTCCATCTTTAAACACCTCAAATTGAAGGCATTTATCTTCTTGTTATATCAACTTTCTTCATTGCTGGCATCTGTTAACTTTTTGGAAAATTTCCTAAACTTTACCCTAAATCTTCATTAATTAGTTCATTCAAATGACACTAACTAGTATTAATTTAGTGCTATATTTTGCCTACTACTCCTGTAGATTCTTGGGAATACACCACTTCCAAAGTGGAAGAGAGATTAGAATAACCATGTGTAGCTCCAGACGGCAGGTGCGAACAAATCCTTAGGAGTCACAGAGAGATAGGTTTTGGCTTAATTATCTTTAGTTTGAATAAAATAATTGTCATAGCTAACTTGGGTTTAATGCATGTTCTCTGTCAGGCACTGGGCTAAGTGTTCAACAAACATCACTCCATTTACTCTTCAGAACATCCTTATGAACTAAAAGCCCCTCACAAACTTCCATACTTTTCCTCACTCATATAGAGGCCCTGCCTTGAACATTGTCTGAGACTTAAGGAAAGAGATTCATTACTTTATGCAAGGGACTAAAAGTGAGAGTAACAGACATCATCATTTTTCTGTAGGATGGTTTCTCTGTAGGATGTATTTGTAGAAGAGTCACTAAGTCTTTCAAAGAGAATGACTTTGCATTTCTGTCGGCTCAATAGGAGCAGCCCTCGTAGGAGTTAACTATGAACTTTAGTTGACTCTCAGGCTCATGTAGAACTCAAGAATTAAATAGAGATAGCTAACTGCATTAGGCCTTCAGAGTCAAGGATTTGCTTTTGTTCACTTCAGATAGACTGTAAGAAGAATATTTATCTCTGTGTATTCTGCTATAAAATTTCAAAAGTAATTTAAAACTACTTTTCCAAAATTACATTACTAAAGATGAGGTGAGCCAAGAAGTAGCAAGACCAGAAAAGGTAAAAAGTAGATTTTGATTTGTTGACCCTAAGGCATAGTGTAGATTTAAGGTATTAGGAATATATTATGCAAAATGCAGGCAAAATGTGGAAGACCTTTACCCTGGGCATGGAACCATTGAGGAAGAAAAGCTTTCCCTATGTCATTGTCACCAGAATAAACAGCGACCCAAGAAGCCACAGGGTTGCAGGTGGCTTGGGGAAGGTTTCCAGTCATCTGTTCCAGCATGCTGACTCCTTTGTATTCAGCAATTGGACACCCTGACAGTAAATGCCATTGAAACAGTCAGAAATAACTAGCATAAGAGAGACAGGGTAGTGTGTATGTGTTCAGTGGGACACACTTTCCAAATAAACTATATAGATATGCTGATAAGTCGAATGTGAGTTTAAAGAATTTGTGATGTGATAAACAAATTTTTACTCCCCAAATCACATCAACATTAAAATGTTCTTGCAAAAGCTTAGAGAAAACAGAGATTCGCTATTTCAATTAGTTCCAATTTGAATCATTTGTGTAACAGCAAAGAATTCAATATTATTTTATTAAGGTGGCATTTATATGGGATTGCATATTTTCAAAGTTCATGGCTATTATCACTGGACACTGATAGCCTTTGTAAAAGACCTCAGAGAACAGCATTTCCCCTGGGAGGGAAGCTCTCATTGACCAGGCTAGCTGGTCCTATCTAAAATGAGGATGCCTGAGTGTTCGTAACAGTGAGTCCTGGGCACATGGGGAGACCATTCAGCTTCTTTCTTCAGAAATGTCCAACACCTGACCTTCACTGCAAGAATAAGGCAACGATCTTTTTGTCTCTGATGTGAACTGACCAAAATAACTTCCTCAATGAAACAATTAAAATGTTTCCTATTGATTTTGAAATATAGCAGAAATCATTGTATATAAGGCAGAGGTGATTTTCATTATGCTTAGCTAAACCAAGTGCCAAAAGCTTTTATGGTTTTGAATAGCCAAGTGAGTGAACACTATTTGAAAGTCTACCTGACTATTCTATAGATGTTTGTTTATAGATTTCTTTATGTCATTAAAACATAGGCCATCTTCTGAAGAGTAAAGCAATAGAATGCAGAAAGAAATTGAGTTACTTTTCTGAAGTAGTGTAGTATCTAAGTATGAAATCAGATTTGAGTGAAGGGACCCTCGAGGGGATTTCATCTGCTTTTCCTAAGCTTCGTGGAGCCTGAGTTTCCCAGGAGCACTGAGAATAGAACTCACTGTGTTGCCTTCCATCCATGCACATTCCCCAAGCTTCTTCCCCAAATCCCTGCTTCTATGTGTGATTTCCTACCTTTAAATTAAGGCAGCCAAGTTCAACATTGCACAGCTGGAAACCAAAACTCACTTCATAGGGTCCCATATGGCTCATTCCTTACACTCACTAGGGGATTTAGATTTAGACCTTGGTCTTTACATTTTTTTTTTTTATATATAAAATCTATAATCATCTCGCAAATATCAGATGCATTGCATTAATTTTCATCAAAATATTGGTTTGTTGAACCTAAACACCTAAAATGCAGCATTTTTTTTTTTCATATCCTTATTCTGGCTTTTCTTGATTTATATAATTTATTGGGAGTCTGAAGAAATGGATAGAGTTCAGGCTTTGCTGGGCATCTGAGAGGCTCTGTTGCTTACCAAGGCAAATGAGTTTCAAGTCCATCCCCAAGTCCCTGAAAGCATTCCAACTCTCTGTATATTTTATCTACCCATATTATTGGCTCCTTACTCTGCTCTTGTATCAACCCAGCTCTGGGTCTTCACTTGATCTCTCACTTCTAGACTCACCCTCTCCTGGACAAGTAAACAATAGGCCAGGATTTCTGCTTAGCCTGCTCAATGTGCCTTAAGTCAGAGATGGAATATAACTTCAGATCTCTCTGATCCTCCCACCTGCACAGTTCCAAGGCCACTGAAGCTTCCCAAGGGCTTTCCAACCCTCTCCTCCACCTACCTCAGACATTGCTGGACACTGTAATTTCAAACTTAGTAACTAAACATGCCCATTACCATGGCAACACTGATGCTCTGGTGATTACTGCAGTAATCACTTCACCTGGGAAACACAGTATTCAGGGATGAAATTTCCAGCCTTCGCATGGAGGACCCCCTGACAGGGCTGAGGGAATGTCAGTCCACTCTTCATGCCAAGGCTCTGACTTCCACAATCTTCACAAACCCTTCTGGAATATTTTTGCTCCTGCCTGTAGGAAATTGGAGACAATCTAACATAACTTCCAGACTTTGCGGTGTAGTTTTTAACCTATATAGAGTATTAGCCCTTGAAATGTGGGTGAGCAGTAGAAGTGTGTCATGTTCTGCTGAAATATACATTAGCACTCCATTGATATGTAACAAATTACTTCAATCCTTAGAGGCTTAATACGTCAAAAATATTCTCTCCTACTTTCTACAGGTAAAAAATTTGGGAGTGTTTTAGCTGGGTGATTCTGGCTCAGGTTTGCCCATGACTTTGCAGTTAAGATATCAGCCAAGGCTCTAGACATCTGAAGGCTGGGCTGGATTTGGGGATCTGCTTCCAAGCTGCTCACTCACAGGGCTAGTGGGTTAGTAAATCAGAGCTGGCTGCTGGTGGGAAGCCTTGGATCTTTGGCACGCGCACCTCTTAAACTGGCTGCCACAGTGTCCTCACAACATGGTGGTCATCTTCCCCAGGCGAGTGACTCAGATGAGAGAAGACTGGAAGGCAAATGCCTCAGAAGTCACACCTGGTCATTGCTGTAATAGTTTACCAGTGACACAGGTCAGTCCTCGTCACAGGGGGAGGAGACTACATGGGGGAGTGAACATGAAGAAGGGACCACTGGGGCCATCTTGGAGTCTAGTTACCACCAAAGGAGACATATGAAAAAGGGATTACAGCCCAGCAACTCATTTTAAGGTTTTCTGGAGGAAACCCAGGATATGAATTTCCAGTGACCTGTAAGCATATCCTGGCATAAAGTCCCAAACTCCTCCACACTTAAAGCCCCCCGACCCCCACTAAATCCTGTATGCCATGTTGAGCACACTGGCAATCCCTGAAAGGCATAAAGGGTCTCTGAGATCTTGCTGTCCACAGCACTTGGGCAGGTAAGCAGGTCCGAGGTAGATGGAGCAAGTGAGAAGATGCTATCATGGTCTAGATTCTGTGACTATACAAAAACCACATCTACTTCATACAAAATATCTACTCTTGATTGTTTGAATAATTACCAAGCCAGGGTGCCAAAAAGAATGTTCGGTCTCAGTTGTGCAAAAAGACTCTACGTGCACAGAAATTGATGTGAGCAATGTTTAACATGTGCCCTATAGCATCAGTGTATTGAATGCTGGTCAAATCTTTCACAATTTAGTAATATTTTGTCTGTTTATACTATAAAGAACTTGCAGAGGAATCCTTTAATCACTTACTACAGCAATGAGTCTGTCTACTTGTTTTGAGTTCTGCCAATTTTTTCTTCTTGTATTTTGATGCTGTCTTATTTGGTGCTTCCGAATTTGAAATCATTACATCTTCCTGGAAAGTGAAAACTTCCTACCCTTATGAAGTGAACTTCTTTAGTAGTAGCAACATTTTTTGACGTTATGTTTAGCTTTCGCAACTCCTCTTAGTGTTTTTGTTATTCATATTTTCCTATGTTTTTACATTTAACTTTCCTGAACATCTCTGTTTAAAATCGTCTCTTGTAAATGGCATATTGTTAGATTTTATTCTGTTATGCCTTGTTTTAAAATACTCTGTGACAATAATAGTCTTTTAACTAAACAATCTGCTTACATAAAATTAATCACAAATCTGTTTATTTTGCCATTCTATTTCATATTTTCTATTTGTTCCATCTGTTCAGTGTTTCTTCATTCTTTCGGGGCTTTTTTGGATCAACTAAGTATGAGTTATTGTGAAATTTTTATTTCTACTAATTTGGGATTTTCATTCTCTTCCTGTTATTTGAGTGGTTATCCTAGAAGTTACAGTATGTTTACTTAATCTACCCAAATCTAAAATCAGCCCAGATTTTTACCTTCTCCCAAGACAATGCAGGTATGTAAGAACTTTAATTTTAATTTAAGAATTTTAATTCTTCTTATGCTCCTCTTGACTTATGTGCTATTTATTTCTGATATTCCTAATAGACCTTATCTTTTTTGTGTCTTTTAACTTTTCTAGGCATTATTATTTACTGTTTTATGCAACTAGTAAGAAGACAGAGGCCTGAAGTCATACGACTTCTCAAGAACTTTCCATTTTTTCTTTTGTCTTCTTTTTTTCATGCTTTTCTCAACCCTAGTGTGGCCTCTGGGGTTGGGAGTGTAGGTAGTGGTTGGTCTGGGTGTGGTTCGCCATTACCCTGAGGACTCGCTGGTGAGTCCTTGTGAGCCTTGGGCCTTGGCTGCTGCCCTTGCTCTGCGTGGCTCAGGAGCCAGATCCCACATTTGTTACATCCGCAAATGAATTCAGGCCACGTACAGCGCTGATACTCCAGTATTCTCATCTACCAGTTATAGGCCTTCATCCAAAAATTAATTATCCTGGGAATTCTCTGTCTCTTAAACTCTTCAAACTAATAATTACTGTAAGATGCTGATGTTTGCTTGTTTGTTCTATGATCTTGCATATGTATTTTTAGAAAATGTATTGATCCAAATAATTCGCCATTGTTAAACCTGAAATCTCAGTAAATACTACATTTAATTTCAATAGATTTGGTTGGACTTGAAGGGTATCTAACTCTGAGGATAGAACTTTTGCCACAAATTCACTCTACAGATCCTAGGGTCATTGGTCTTTAGTTCTAGGACCCAGGACAAGGCAATAAAGACTTTCTAGATTTTTCTTAATAATAAAAATGATAATTTAATTATAATAATTAATATGTTGAGCATTTACATATGTCAGATAATGGCATACATGTTTTATGTGTATAAATTTATCTAGTTTTCATAATTTAAAACCAGGCCTGCCATAGACTATATATTCCAAAAATACTAGTTATAATAGTTATTTTTGTACATACTTCTGAGTTGAAAAATTTTTCTATTTCTTTTTCTGCCCTCCAGTGGCATAAAGACACTAAAGTCCTATTCTCCCAGACTAAAGATATCAGATCACTTCTGACAGTGCTACAGCATATGTGAATTAATAGATTGCCTCCCATGTCAGAAGTTTTAATTTTTTACAAGATCATTGACATCTTCGTGTATCAAGTGTGATATGGAGGATAGTTCACCATGTGTCACTGGCTCATAGGAAATTTCACCCTTTTGGATGCCTCTCCAGAAAAGAAAGATTTCTTTCAACCCCTCACTTTCCTCCCTTCTCTCTGGGAAGACCAAATCAAATGCATCTTGGTTTGTAATATGGAGTTTGTCATTTCCATTTCTACCATGAACCCTTGCAGGCATCTTAAAATTTAATTTGAACAGGTACAACCAAGAGAATTAAGGAAACACATTCTTGACTTCAATTCTGTTTGTTTAAACTAAATCTCAATGTCATTTTAACAGACTGGGACTCTAAATAGTTTAAGTTCTGGTGCCAAGAACCAATTATCTTCAGCAGGGAAAAACCAAATGATTTTATGCAGAATGATTCATGCAAGGAGCTTCTAAATCTCAGCAGGCAACTTGGTTCAGATAAGATGTAATATTGTTGCTTGATTAGAGATAAACCCAGCAACTTAAGGTGGCTATGTTTAAAGACTGATGGGGAAATAAATTGAATAATATTTATATGGAGTTGTCCAAATTTCATCATGATGCAGGGACTCTGTGTACCTCACTGCCTTGTCTGAGACTAAATATCAAAAATCACATTCACAGAAAAACAACAGATACTGCTTCTGAATTTATAACTCCAGCAATCTAAGAAGTTAAGAGCCTTAACTGGTCCTTTGTTTTCATTAACTTTTTGAATTTATATACAAAAAAAGTCCTATGCAATGTGGTTTTAACACTTACTGGAATCACAAACTTGGATAAGAAACTGATGAAAACTATGATCTATCTCCTAGGAAAGTCTCTCTTATCACATTACAGAAACCTACACATTCATATACAATATTTTAGGAGGCTCGTAGCTTTCTGTGAAGCACAGCTGGACTGGGGTGAGAGCACTTGAATCTGAGGGTAAGAAACTTTGCCATAAATTGACTCTAGAGATTCTAGAATTGTTTGTTTTTAATTCCAGGATCTAGGACAGTGAAGTGATAGGTTCCAAATAAATACATATTGCACTGAAATAAGTGGTCTAAACCATTGATGATAGTCACTGAGTTAAACCAGCAGCACTGGAAACTGACACAGCCAGGGCGTTTCACTTTATCCCATCAGTGATGCTTCTGAGGACTTGGCAGATGTATCAAAGATGAACTAGAGCTCATCATCCTCTCCCCATCCCCGTTCAGTTTCTAACACACCAGTTTTATATATGCAGGCACTGGCTTCTTCCATTTCTTCTTTTTTGGTTTTTGTACTGTTCCTATCTCACCCTGGCTATCTAGTTGACATCTAGCTGACAAAATCAGAGCAATTATGATGTGATGCTTCCATAGCCCATTTGGAAGGCAAAGTGGGAATACATTGTTATAGAAAACATTGGTCTCACATGCTTTTCAAGGTTACTATTCATAGCTAATTAAGATGGCATCTAGATTTACTTAATAAATATGGGGGTTTTTGTTTGTTTTTGTTTGGGTTTTTTTTTTTTTTGCAATTTTGGCCGATGCTAGGTTTGACCGCGCCACCTCCGGCATATGGGGCTGGCATCCTACTCCTTTGAGCCACAGGCACCACCCATCACTATGTATTTTTAAAAGACATTTTAATTCTTCTGGTCAATTTGTTAACTTATCTCTCAGTTGCTTCAGTCTTATCAATAACTAATTTAAAGCAGGGATTTTCTGCAAAGATTATTATTTCTGGTCCTGAAAGATGTGCCATGTGACTTAGGTTTAAAGAGAACTTTAACATAAAAAATATTAGTCACTATGTTTCAGCTTTTTCATATGGTTCTTAAACATGGCTCTATCCACTTTCTATGCAAAGCTCCACAGCTCTGAGTTGCTGTTGGTTATGAGTCTACCATAGGATCACAGATATTTTCTCCTAAGGTTTTCTAAGGAATAAGAGATTGGTGCTGACATCATCCTCAGCACTGTAGGTGATCTAGTGTCAGGGTGCTCTGATCCTTCATGTAGAAGAGTCTTAAGGATTTGCTAACACAAGACAGACCTTGGTTACAGGTTGTCTAACTGAATGAACCAGCCATAATCCATATCAAGCACATTTACACTTGAGAAATAAAGCACTTTCTTTTTTATTTCTCTTTAAGCTAATTTAATGGAATATTGGACAGGCCCTCAGGTTTTTGTCCTTATCTTAAAAGCTGCAGCATTCCATGACCCAGGAGACATTTGTTAATACACGTGAAGTTAAATGCCCCCCCCCTCCATTCTTAGTCTGTTGGAAGGAGGCTGAGGAGTGTGACTCAGAATAGTTAGGACAGGAATGGAAAATGCTGCACATTTATAAGTTGGCTTCCAAAAGTGTCTGAAAGAGAAAACCTCTAAACTCACAAGTGAAAACTCAAGAGAGCAAAGCAAGCTCTGACCATCTATAACTCTGTCATTTCCACTGGGCCCTAAGGGAGCTGACCTTTCCACTCATGTTGTTAATATTTAATGATTTCCGGTTTCCTTAAGGTAGTCCTGGCTGAAGGAAATCAACTAGTATTTAGTGGAATTGAATTTTCTCCAGTTATAAAGAGTATTCTGTCAGAACTGCAAGAAAGATTCAAGTCTTTTAAGGATTGACATCAGCAATTGAGACAATGGGTGCTGTATTCAAGTTCCCTAAAAGTTTAGGGAAAACTAAAAACTTGAAAGGTTGCATTAATGTACACAGCTATGATTTAATAAAAAAAAAAAAAATGAAAAAACCAAAAAAGAAACAAACAAACAAAAAAAAAAACTTGAAAAGGGATGACAGATTTCAATTATTTGGACAAAAAAAGTTAAGATCAAATTCACATATCCTGATGTATATCCTAGGGAATAACATCATTTAATAAAAAATAGCTAATTTGTAGAAAAGCTATCACTAGAATGTAAGTTTCATAAGGGCAGGGTTTAGTCTATTGTGGTCACTGCCCAATCCCCTATGTCTGAGAGTACCCGAGAATTGTAGGCATCTAGGAAATATTTGTTAACTTGTCAAGGGAATAGAATTAAAACCCAAACCTTCACTAATCTGGAAATCCTTTCTACTGAGGTGACAGAGAAAGAAAACTCTCTCATTATTATTGAAGAAGCATTAAACCAGAATGTGATACTCATCACAACCATCTCAATAAGAAATCCATAATAATGGAAAGAAATCTCATCCTTTATATAGCCAGATATAACCCATAAGAAACACATTCTCAAGTTATACAATAACTAGTCCTCAAGGTAGAGGACTTGACAGCACCATTTGTCACACACAGTTCGTCCTATCTCTACCTGGTAGTTCGGGTGACCATCTGGGCTGGTTACTTTGCTTTATCCCAAAACAAAAGGCAAACTTGACATACCTCTGTGATAGAAGGTTGCTTTGCATACTGGAGCGAGGAGCTCACTGAAGTTAGGCTCCTACTCTCTAACAAAAACTGGGAGGTAGGGATGCCGCCTCCTCTGATGCTTACATTCCAAAGAGATGGTTCCCAGGCCTTTGAGAAAGACTTCAATAGGTCATAAAACTGGCCAAAGTCCTATCTAGTCTTCAAAAGAAAAGTAAATGTGCACACACACGTTCAGAGAGGCAACAATAAGTTTTCTACAAGTTTTCTTACAAGTTTTCTAAGGTAAATGCTCTAAGAAAATGGGAAGGAGGTCAATCTCTTACTTGTCAAGAGGGAGAATTAAGGCTCTTATTTTAAATTTGTATTTGTCCTCGAAAATGATGAATGAAGACATTTCTACCATTAAGACTCTATTTTAACCTACAAGCAAGCACATTCATTGCCTCAATTGCCACTGTCAAATGTCTAAGGATATTACTATTTTAAAAGTTTGGGAAAACCCCACATGCTGTTTAGTCATTACCATTTACTTTTCGTAAAAACAAACAAAATGATTTGCCTTGAAATTGTGTGTATAAACAGGACCCCAAATTGTAAGTTTGCTGATTGTGTTGTTGTTTTTTTTTCAGAGTCTCAAGCTGTGGCCCTGGGTAGAGTGCTGTGGCATCACAGCTCATGGCAACCTCAAACTCTTGGGCTTAAGCAATTCTCTTGCCTCAAACTCTTGGGCTTAAGCGATTCTCTTGCCTCAGCCTCCCAATTATCTGGGACTACAGACACCCACCGCAACACCCGGCTATTTTTTTTTATGACAGTTGTTATTGTTGTGTATCTGGCCCGGGGCAGGTTTGAACTCGCCAGCCTCAGTATATGTGGTCGGTGCCCTAACCTCTGAGGTACGGGCACCGATTGTTCTTTTTTTATCATGAACATCAGCCTGGGTGTGTGTGCATGTGTATGTGTGTGTGTGTAACTTTGTAAACATTTGTTAATGATGCTCTTCTAAAATCGAGGCATGATTTCACAGCAACTAAAATAGTGTTGCAAAGACTTTAATTCGATGAGGGGAATTGTGTGAGAGTCACCCTTATTTTACCTTTCAACATTAGATTAATCACAGGCACGAAAATGCTATCTTAATTGAGCTTAAAAATTTCTTTGATTAAAGTACTCTTAATAATGACTCCAATTCACTTTTCATGTGTAAATCAAACCACAGGGTGCTCAGAAAATATTAATAGGCGATGAGATTAATCATTCCTTTGGGTTCAGTTCACTTGTTACTAAAGCCCTCCCTGAAATATTAGGAAGAGTCACGAAATTCTTCTCTTTCACTCATCACTAAGCACCACAAGTGGAAAATAATAAGTAATGATCTTATTCCCCTGCAGTGAAGAAGTTTTCTCTTTCCCATCGTCAGTTTCTCAGGTGTAAAAACGGATTAAGTTGTGGGTGGCACTTGTGGCTCAAGGAGTAGGGCACCTGCCCCACATACGGGGCGGGATGTGTGTGTGGAGGGTTCAAATCTGACCCTGGCCAAAAACTGCAAAATTTATCCATGTATAAATTTACCTACCTTTTTCATTTATTGCCTATAAAATGAAGGTGAAGACCAAATTTTACTGGACTCACTCCCACATCAAGTGAGAATCGTCTTAACAGCCCAAGGGAATCATGTCAATAATCTCTTTAGAAATTTTGACAGTGTGAAAAGGTTGTTAGTAAAAAAGTATTTTAAAGCATATACATATTCTCTTTATACACATAAAGCATTTCATGTGTAGCACTGTTTTCCACCCTTAGCATTATTAAGAAGTAAATGCGATTATTATTTTCTTCTCTAGACAGAAAAACAGGTTGTCCAAGGTGGAATAGCTGGTAAGCATGAACAGAGGTAGGAGCTAAATCAAGTCAACTCATCTCCAAAAACCTGAACTCCCTACAGAATGTGTGTGTGTGTGTCTGCACTTGCCCTATTTTAACTGAATTGTTTAAGAAAATATTGATTTGAAGAATCATATTTATTATTATGTATAAAGACATAGTAACCACTTTGGACAAAAGGAAAATCTTAAATGTATAAAGACATAGACAAGGAAAAAGAATCATATTTATTATTATGTATAAAGACATAGTAACCGCTTTGGACAAAAGGAAAATCTTAAATGTATAAAGACATATTATTATGTATAAAGACATAGAACCACTTTGGACAAAAGGAAAATCTTAAATGATGCTAGTGAGGTTATATGAAATATGAAACAGATGAATATATAGATAGAATTAAGAAGTCATAAAAGGGTCTAGAGGGTGGGCGGTGCCTGTGGCTCAGTGAGTAGGGAGCCAGCTCCATATACCAAGGGTGGCAGGTTTGAACCCAGTCCCGGCCAAAACTGCAACAAAAAAAAATAGCCAGGCTTGTGGCAGATGTCTGTAGTCCCAGCTACTCCGGAGGCTGAGGCAAGAGAATTGCCTAAGCCCAAGAGCTGGAGGATGCTGTGAGCTATGATGCCATGGCACTCTATTGAGGGCAACAAAGTGAAACTCTGTCTCTAAAAAAAAAAAAAAGGTCTAGAGGGCTTTTGACAGGCTCACAGTTGCTATGAATAACCATGCCAGACAGATTACTGAAAATAAGAAATAGGCCATGGACTTGAGTTCCTCCATGTTTAAGCTCATGCCCCAACACACACTGGTGCTTAAGCCTTTCAGAAAAATCTTACAGAGCTGCTCTAATCCCTGATATGATGCAAGCACTTTTTCTTCCTCCTCCTTTACAGATTCTTCTAATGTGTGTGGACTCTCAGGCTGGAGGGACGGCTATTTGGACCTTCACAGACTGTGTTACAAATAGTGATTGAGGCTTCCTTTGCTTTATTCCCACATAAAGTGAATTACCAATGGTTCTCCACTCACCAAATATAAGAAATACAAGAGTTTCCACATCATGCATATTTTGAACCTAAATAAAAACTTCACAATATTAAAACAATGCTTAATTTATCTTAGTCATGTTTTTTTATTTATTTTTTATTTTTTTAATTAAATCATAGCTGTGTACATTAATGCAATCATGGGGCACCATACACTAGTTTCATAGACGGTTTGGCGCATTTTCACCACACTGATTAGCATAGCCTTCCTGGCATTTTCTTAGTTATTGTGCTAAGACATTTACATTCCACATTTACTAAGTTTCACATATTAGTCATGGTCTTTTCATAGTCTGTGCCTTCATGAGAATGCTCCTATCCATTGTTTTAAGCGTCCCTACTCAAAAACCTTGGGTTGGTATTTAGAATTTAAATTGAGTTAGTCTGGTCTGGTAGACCTTATGGCAATCCATTGCTACAGTGTCTTTTTTATAAACTTGTAGCCTAAACGATTCCTGGGAAAAATCATCACTGTGACTTTACTAATCTTGAAACGATTTCATTTGTCTATTATATTCTAGATACTACACAGCTAGGATGGGTTGGGCCACATCTATGGTGCATATTTTTATCTATAATAAAAGAAAAATAAATTAAAAAAAAAAAAGTTGGTAACATTTTAAGCTAGAGGAATTTCTGTGGATTTTTCTCAACTCAGTTGTTTCCTTTGAGAAATGTGAATAAAATTCTAAGTCCTCCCAACCCCAAGCCAACTGAATGGGCTCCCTCTTGGCAAGGAGAAAATCAAAGAAACTTTAAAACTGAGATCCCCACCTTGAAGGGACAGGAAGTCGGAATGCCTTGCTGTAACCCCTTGAAGCTAGAACAGCAGCCTGCAAGATGGAACCTGAGAAGCTGACCTGTTCTCTCAGCCCACAGTCTTTCCCCACATACCTTCCATGTTTATCTACTTCAGGTTTTGCCACGATTGTGAGGACGTTTCATCTCAAAAGACTTTGGGAGAGGTAGTAACATTTAGACAATAAGTACTGTTATGTTGTTAGAATAAAGTCTTCTTTTATGTTATTTTCTTTGATGATCCTTTTAGATAAAGTTAAATTTTTCTAGGTTTGTTTCCTTGTATTCCATTTTAAAACCTATTAGAATTGTAGCTGAGGCAGAACAGTCTTGGAGAGGCTTCCCTCACTGTTCTCCAGATTGCTGGCTCTCTGACAACAGAGCTTGCTGGATCTAATCCCTTCTCTGCATGTAGCTGACAATGACAGGTGGCTGGACTTCATTGTACTGTAACACTTTCCTCAACTAACTGGCCATTAGGCTTTCCTTCCTAAGGGCTGAACAGAAACAGCCCTGCAGAAAGACTCGCTCTATCCCCAAATTCAATCAATCTCTCCTCCCTTTTGCAATTTTGGCACAACTGACCAGCCTTCCTTCCAGTGATCATGGAGGGCTCTTAACTAGTCTAGGAAGGACATACAGGCAGCGTTGTCTTGTCCTCTGATTCACCCCTTGACATCATCAGGGGGCTGAAAACTCCACTCTGGCATCATGCTAAGAATGCTGTATTTTGAACATGGGTTTCGCAAGGGGGTAGGACGCTCAATTGTGCATATACATGGTTCTCCTTTCATAAATATCCATGACTCCTCCTATAGCTTAATAAATATGTATATTTGGCCACCCTGCTCAGCCTAAATTCCTATTCCCCTTATCAGTCCCTGGAAGTACTTGCTCTCAACTTCTGCCAGGAGATTATGCTTCTCAGCCTGCAAGACAGCCAAGCTGCAGGCTGTATCCCTTTATGAGAAATAGAAGTCTCTTTTCTAAATGTATGGACATCATTCTTCAGTTGACACCCTTAATATCAATATTTAGGTCTAGAAATCATCTAAGACTATTCTATCCCACTAGTTGTGTGTACGTTTCTTAGCTAGTATCTTAGTGGTCATGGGGGTGGACCACAGGTTAAAAAACCCACACAGGTCGTGATAGTAGCATGATTTACAGGGTGTATGTACGTCTTTTTGTGTAACAGAAAGCCAGGGAAAGAGTTAGGATAAAGCAACATCTATAATCAGGGGTAATTTGGAAATAACCCACATATCAGTGCCATCAGGAAGTGCTCAGTGTACTTCAGCCCTCTCTAGCAGCGGGCAACAACTAGGCTCCCAATAGAAACTTTTGCAGTCTGAAATTGGGAAGAAAGGGAGGGAGACAGAAAAAGAAATATCTTTAGAAATCAGCTTCAGGAGTTCGTGGAGGGGTGAGGGGGACAATGAGATGAACAGAGAGAAAAGAAAAATCAGGAAGGAAAGAAAAGAGAATCTGTGATTAGGCCTCAAATGATTGTTACACATATTTAATGTTGTGCAACAAAGGGAAAGAGCTTTGATAGCACTCACAGCAGCAGGGTCATCTCTTAGCTCCAAATTTCTTGCAGCCAATTTCCTGTCCTTACCTTGCTAGAGCCTCAGGACTAGAGGCATCTTTCTGTTTGCTTACTGTCAGCCCAAAGGGCCTTTTCTTCTATCTTGGTTCCAAGTTCTTGCAGAAGAGATTTTATAGGGTTGACGTTAGTTCACAAATAAAGCCACAAAGGATGGAGCTTCACCAACTCTCCCTAGAGACAGGTTTGGCTGACATCTACAAGGCACTCATTCAATCTGACCAATCCACAGGGCTTGCCTCCACCTGTACCATTTATATTTTTACTGGCCTCTCAGCAAAATAGACAATCCTTGAATTGTCTTGGCTTAAACATTCCTGTGTCCTTTGGTTTGGAGGTGTTATTTGGGTCACAACCAATCAGAGCTATTATGAAGCACAGGGCACTAGCCTCCTCCAGGCCCTCAGTACTCTCTGGCAATCTTCTTATAGTTTCCATACAACTCCCACTTCAAATAATGTGGCAGCTCTCCAAGAGATCGTCACCTTCTTAAGCTTCCCATCTCTGCCAGCATCAGCCCTGCAGTGCACTCTGGCCAAACACTGGCTCCTTTCTCCTGTATTTGAGAGGAACCTCAGGTTCTCAGGTGTGAACCCTCCTAATTATCTGCATTACTTTTTTTTTTTTTCAGTTATTTTTGGCCGGGGCTGGGTTTGAACCCGCCACCTCTAGCATATGGGGCCAGCGCCCTACTCCTTTGAGCCACAGGTACCGCCCTGCATCACTTCTTATAAACCTCACACTGACAGGTCCCCCAATGTACCTTGCAATTTGATAAGATGGATCAGTCTTTGCAATAGAATAAATTTGTTTTCTTCATCTGTCACAAGGACTCCCATTTATGCTTTAAAAACAAAACCGCCTCTGCTGTCGGCTAAGTAGTGATGCTCTCCCACAGCTGAGACCCTACACACAAAATTTCTGACATCACCTTGGACTGTTATTCTTCCTTGAAGATATCTGCTCCATACCTTTAATTACAGGGCCTACTACCTTGGCTGGAAAGTGAAAATGAGGCAATAGCTAAGTGGTGTTGCAGCCTCTTGGTTATTAGCAGTATATCCATCTAGCAGTGAGTCTTTCTCCTGTTGTCCTTGTTTATCTTCATTTTTATCTCTATTTTTTTATTTATTTTGCAAAATGCTTGCTTTGGAATTTTAGCTTTATCATGCATTCCAGTTCATTTCAGGCTTTGACCTTCAAGATGCTTGAAAAATGTGTGTCATTCCGGGGTCACATAAACTTTATACTTTCTTTTATGGTTGTCTTTTTAATCAGAATGTTCCTGTGAATAGCCAGTCTGGCTTCTTTTGATGGCCTTTTTTATATTTTAAAAATAATGTTCTATCCTTTGCGGGTTATGTTCCTTTCCAGAAATTTTGCCCGTGGGATGAACGCTTTAATTTTCCTGAATAGTCTTGATGTCTTTCTGCCTGATATCTAGATGTACGACTGATTATCTGTGTCTAGCATTCACAAATTATTGTTGGACGAAGTTCAAGGCTGTTTTGCCTAAGATTTTTTAAGTTTTCAAATTATTACTACTTTTGAATAAAAAAGAAACTTGGGTATGGAGCATAAGCTTCCCTGCCACCTCGTATAGTCTGAGAGGTGCAGTTGTGACTAGGGTCAACCAAGAATTTATAATCAGGTGCTTCATCGTATGCAGAACAGATGTCAATTTGGTTGAAGAAGTCTAATGCTACCATGCTTCTCTCTCACCAATACACAACGATTTAATCAATCATGTCTGTGTGACAACATCTCCATAAAAGGCATAAATGATGGAGTTTGGAGAGATTTCAGGTGGGTGAACACATCTAGGTTCTAGAAGGCCGATAACCCCAGAGATAGCATGAAATACTCCATGCCCAACCTCCCATACCCTGTCCATTTGATTGTTCCTAAATGGTATCCTTTATAATAAAGTGGTAATTGTAAGAAAACTTTATGTCCTGAGTTTTCCTATAATCTGTTCTGGAAAATTTTTGAGTGCAAGGAGAAAGTTGTAAGAACCCCCAGATTGTAGCCAATCCTTGAAAAGTACCCAGATGTGCAACTGGCATCTGAAGTGGGGTGGTCTGGTAGGACTGAGCTGTTTTACCTGTGGGATCTGATGTACAAGTTCAACCTTCAAACTGTGGGTGGTTAGTGCCAGAATTGACCCAAATTTCTGGACATCTATTTGGTGTGCAGAGAGTTGGAGAATTAATTGTTGGTGTGAAAAAAACCACACACATTTGGTGTTAGACTTCTTGGGAGTAAAAATGAATTCTAGTAGTAATACACATTTGTTGGATCTGGAATTCCATTTTTGGAAGTTTTGTTTCATGTTATAAGCTTGTGTTTGCAAAGCCACAATAAAGAAGAAATCTTATTTTCCCTTGGCTTCCACACACAAAACTCAGATAAAACTGTATTCTGGGGCAGTGCCTGTTCCTCAGTGGGTAGGGCGTTGGCTCCATATACCAAGAGTGGCGGGTTCAAACCTGGTCCCAGCCAAACTGCAACAAAAAAATAGCTGGACGTTGTGGTAGGTGCCTGTAGTCCCAGTTACTCAGGAGGCTGAGGCAAGAGAATCACCTAAGCCCAGGAGATGAAGGCTGCTGTGAGCTGTGTGACGTCACGGCATTCTACCCAGGGCGATAAAGTGATACTCTGTCTCTACAAAAAAAAAAACAAAACTGTATTCTGTAGTCCATGAACTTCATCCTCCTATGCGTGAAAAACTTAGGAAATTCATTATCCAAATGCATCTAAAGGTTTCCATTCCTGTAAATTAATTTTTGTAAAAAATGATAGAATATTTAATGAGACATAATTAGACAGATTTAAAAAGATAAAACTCAGACCTATTTAAAGATGTGAAACAGTTAAAGGAATTGAGTGACAAGTAACTGTTTAGTATACATTTTTTTTTCCTAAACATGAGGATCTAACCATCTCCCAACTTCCTGTCTCTAAGGTGCAATCTTTTGTTAAAACTGTCCTTAGCTTGTGCGTTTCTGCCTAAAAGCCCTTGTGGACAATATCTTACAGTCTTTGTTCTCTTTCTAGAAGAAACTGACGATTGCCTCCTGATTCCAGCAAATGTCACCTTTAAAGCCCTTGGGCTCATCTCTTTGAGCACTCTCTCTGATTTTCCTGTATAGCTGCTTTCTTCTAGAGAGGGCAGGGAGAGAAGAAACTAATTTCAAGTTGATGTTCTTAAGGCAGTTGGCATTCTGCTGGCGGGAGTCACCTCCTCAGCCCCTTCTCTCCATGTGTGGGCTCAGAGCTGCCCCCTTATCGGAACAGCACATTAAGCCTCAGCCCGAATGTCAGATTGAGTTCCATAAGAAGGAGGGGCATAGAGTTTTCTTCCCAGTCATTACTTCCTGCATGGGAGCTCAGAAGTATCTCATAGGTTTGATGGCCAAGACATAAAGTCTAAACACTGATAGTGTATTCCTCTCTTCTCTCTAAGTCAAGTGAGTAAAATTGGGATTTGGTTGTAAAAGACCAACCTTCTTCTAGAGAAAGGGGTTGTAGAATGGGGGGGATGAAGAAAGACAGGAACTGCCTTAATGGAGTGGACATGTGGTCCATTGGATGGTACCTCATCTGCTACACAGCTTTCAAGGGTCCAGTTGGCCTGGTCTGGGTATGTGGCCAAACTGGGGTAGATCTGTTTCTAAAAGGAACCCCAGTAGGCTATGGTCACAGGGTAAGGCCTGCCTTAGGTAGTTGGAACACAGATTTTATAACTTCCTAAGGAGAAATGACTCTAAGTATTTAGAAGTTTGGAAGAGAGAATGCTTGTGCCATACAGGAAAGTGGGCACAGATGTATTTATACACCAATCAATGAATATCCCTTTGGAATTCCTCTGTGCACACGTAGAATGGTTGAACATTCTCTGCCAAAGGGGTGTAAGAAAATAATAGAATTCGTTTGCTGCTCATCAGATCAGTTTGTAACTATATTTTACAATCAGTGATTTTCCTGACAGTTTCTAAATTGCTTCAAGTTCTCCTCTTCCATCTATTTCTAGCTGTTAGATGTTTACTGATTAAGTGGAATTGCCTATAATTTGTCTTAAGAGTCTTAAAGCTAAAAGAAGAACACAGGCTCTGGAGTTTCCCAATCACTGGTCTGGTGATCTAAAACAAGTCATTAAAATACCCTAACTTTAGTATTTTATCCCATAAAATGGGGATAATCAGCTCAGCCTGTACTTCCAGGGTTGTTGAATCAATGCCACACAATAACGTTTTTAAAACGTTATGCCTTTTGCTGACTTAAGTGTTTGTCCCTGATAAAACTCACGTTGAAAGGTATTTGCCATTGTAACAGTATTAAGAGGTGAGACCTCTAGGAGATATTTAAGTAATGAAGGCTGCATCCTCATGTACGGATTGATGTTATTATCTCTGGAGTAGGTTGTGAGTTTATCCCCCTTTTCTCTCTTATCCTCTCTCTTCCTCTCACTCTCTGCCATTTTCTTTTTCTTTTTGCAGTTTTTGGCTGGGGCTGGCTTTGAACCCACCACCTGCGGTATATGGGGCCAGCACCCTACTCCTTTGAGCCACAGGCACCACCCCACTGCCATGTTTTATTGCAGCAAAAAGGCCCTCACTAAATGCAGACACCTTGATCTTGGACCTCTCTGCCTCCAGAACTGTGAGCCAATAGAGTTCTACTCATTATAAATTACCCATTCTCAGGTTTTCTATTACAGCAGCAAAAATGCACTCAGGCACCTTTAAACAGAATTTAAGAATGTGACAACAAGGATAGACAGAATAGTTTCTTTGTAGATCAATAAAAAGTAATTTAACAAAATACAGGTGCAATGTGGCCAAATTATTTGACCTTCTAAAAATGATCATTTTAGATGTTTATGTATTCATTAACAGATATTAGATGAATGCTTGCTACATGCCAGATCATGTGTTAGATACTCAGATTAAAGTTATAGAAAATACATTCTGTCCTATAAAAGAAAAATATTTTTAAAATGCAAAAAATAAGCCAATAATGGGTTCTGCATGAGAAGCATTTCATTCAGAAAGTTGGGAAGAAGTAGAGTATAGAGGCCAAGGTTCTTAGTGATACTATCTAAAATATGCATACTGACAAATCAATTCTTATTAAACCTACAGTGTAGGCAGCTGTGCCTAATTGAGCTATATTTGCATTTCAAAAATCAACACCTGAGGCTACATTCAAATCATTCTGCCAGAGGTTACTGCAGGGAATTTGAACTTTGGAAATAATTTACAATATAATTTTTCCATCACTTTATCCACAAGGAAGTTTATAGCCAATTAAGTAATATTATTTAAAATTGTATGTGAATGGTTTGTGTAATTGTTCTCAATGTAAACATATTTTTGCATTAGGAGCTACCCTAGAAATCAAGTTTGACTATTTGAGTTTGAGAAGAATCACAATAAGTAAATGCTACCTATCCTATCAAACCTTAAACAGATGATGGCATAAAAATTAAAACATTTTTTAATAAGTGATTTCAGTTTCAAATAAATTCAGTTTGTAAAAAATAGAAAAAAGCCAACAAGAGGGTGGCGCCTGTGACTCAAAGGAGTAGGGCACCAGCCCCATATCCCGGAGGTGGCTAGTTCAAACCCAGCCCTAACCAAAAACTGCAAAAAAAAAAAAAAAAAGCCAACAAGGTGGTGGACCACAGACATCTCCTTACCAGCCACTTGCAGTGAGACATGAGAGAGAGGACTCCTCTGGCTGGGGAATCCTGCCCAGAAACACCACTCTGGAGGCAGAGTGAAACAGTAGGGGACTCCGGGAGCTAATGAAGAGTCAAGAGTGGAAGAAGACCAGTACAGAAGGCAAGCATCTGGCTGCAGTCAGAGGCTGGCCAGCATTCCTTCAAAGGACTAGAGACAGGAAAGGGCTGACCTGCACTTTTTTTGTTCTTGGACTGGGCAGCTCACTGTAGCTGCCTTGGAAGGGCTTAAACTAGCAAATAAACCCAAAGAGCATCTGGTGGTTGGGATTGAATCACTGGGCAGCTTGGCTACTAACAGGGCATTGCCATTGTGGGAGGGCCACCTGGGAGGAACAGTCAGCACTGGTCCTCGTGCACAGCCAGTTCTGGTGCACCTGCTGAGCTCAGGCAACAATCCTTGGGGAGAGTTGAATAGCTCCCACATTCCTGGGAAAGCTACATTTTGACAGGCAGCACTGTTTGGAATGTCAAGGCATGCCTCCTAAGAAATCTGGGAAACGCTTCAGGATCCCATCCCTGTGGGCACTGAATGCTAGCAAAATGACCAAACCCAGATTGAGGGCAAATAAATCAGGAAAATAAGATTGGGTCTCCTCAGCAACTACAGAGTAGCTTCTGGCCTCCATCTTATACAGCAAAACCAGCATGTGTGTTCTCCATCTTCTAATACCACAGCACCACCTGGCGGTCAGATAATATATTGCTCTACACACACACACACACACACACACACACACACACACACACACTCTAAACATACATACATATATTTTTTCTTTCCTATCTTCATTCCCAACTTTTTTCTTAAGTTTTTTTGTTGTTGTGATTGTTTTGATTTCTTTTGTTTGGTTTGGTTGTATTTTTGGTTTTTCATTTTTACTTTCTTGAATAGTAAGGGCTCCTCCATTTCTGCTATGATTTTTCAGCCACTTTTATTCTTTCTTTTTTATTTCGCTCTTTTCTTAGACTTTTTGTAGAGATTTTTCTACTTTTCTCATCTTTCCCACATAAAACACCTAAGATATCTTTTTTTATCTTATATAATTTTAATTTTAATTATCTTTATCTATTTATATTATTTTTTCTTTTCTCTGATCTGCTTTATTCTATTTCATTTTGTATTTCTTTTATGAGACAGAACCTCACTCTCAGGCCTGGGTCACAGCACTGGTCTGGCTCAAGAAGGTCTTGAGCTCATTGTGTACAGTTTCCTTCTAGCTTTGGCTTTGGGAAAGAGTTTTGGTAGATCCCCATTGTGACATACTGCTGATATTTTTTCATATTTGATGGAGATGGGTTCTCGCTTTTGCCCAGGTTGTGAAAGAACTACCAACTTTGAGGGCCACCCAGCCCAATCCAGAGGACTGGAATTGCAGGTGCAGGTCAAAGCACCCTCCACGTGTCACCATTTCTCCTCTCTCTTTTTTTCTCTCTCTGTCCTTCTTCTCTCCTTTTTTCTTTTAAATTTTTTCCTCTCACCTTCCCCTTTTTCAATATTTTGATTTTATTTTTCCATTCTTGCTTTTTATCTTTCTATTCCTTTTGGCCTTATAACAACAGGCCACTTCATCACCTAAGCACAGAGACAAGGTAATTTAAAATGAAGGAGGAGGTGAGAAGAAAAAGTAAGAGAAGGAAATGAACAACAACACACACACACACACACACACACACACACAAAAAAAAAAAAAAAAAAAAAAAACAAAAACATGAGGAACTACAGAAAAAGTCTGGCAACATGGAAAATTAGAACAGAGTAAACCACAAGGGCTCATGAGGTAACCCTATTTGAGCTATAAAGAAGAAGATTTGACCTATAAAGAAATAATAAAAAAGATAGACAGGGAATTTAAGGTATACATGGCAAAAACAATAAAATGAGTTGGTAAGTGGAAAGCAATCAAAAGGAAATCCAAAAACAGAATGAAATAATGGATGAAAGATATGAAGAATTTAGAAATAAAGAGCTTCAGAAATTGAAGCATTCAATCAAGGAACTTAAAGATGCAGTAGAACGTATCAATAACAGATTAGACTATGGAGAAGAAAGAATCTCAGAGCTAGAGTATGAAGTTCACGAGTTAACCCAGGTAGTTAAAAGAAGCAGAAGAGAAGAAAAAGAGAGCAGAACATTCACTCAGAGAATTATGGGACTTTAAGAAGCATTCAAACATACAAATTATAGGGATCTCCGAAGGAGAAGAAGAACATCACAAAAGAATGGCAACCCTACTGGGGGATATCATAAATGAAAATTTCTGATTACTAAAGATTCTGGAAATATCTTTTTAGAGGTATATCAAACCCTGGGTCATCTCAACACAAACAGAACTTCTCCAAGACACATTGTAATGATTGTGTCCAAAGTCAAGACAAAGGAAAAAATTCCTCAAGCAGCCAGGAGAAAGCCCCATCTTACCTACAGAGGCATATCCATCAGGGTGAGAGCAAACTTTTCAGTTGAAACTTGTCAAGCCAGAAAATAATGGTTTGACCTTCTTAAACAAAATAATTTTCACCCCAAAATTCTGTATCCTGCTAAACTAAACTTAAACATTGATGGAGCAATAAATCTTTACTTATATGCAAACAATGAATACAGGAAATACTTAGACATATTCTCCATACCTTACCATCACAATGGACCACCAGCAAAGAATTTTCTTCCATAACTAAAAGACAAGACCTAACTTCCACAATGGTGCACAGGACAAAACTAAGCAATGGACTTTCAAAAAATAAGATGAATAGAACTCCATCACACTTATCTATTCTCTCAGTAAATGTTAATGGTTTGAATTCCCCAATTAAGAGGTCCAGGCTGACCAATTGGATAAAAAAGCACAAGTCATCTTTATGCTGTCCCCAGGAAATACACTTAACCTTGAAGGACAAAACAAGACTCAGGCTAAGGGTTGGAAAACAATATTTCAGGCAAATGGAAATCAGAAGAGAGGAGGGGTCACAATCTGATTTTCAGATACCAGTGGATTTAAAGTTAAGAAAGACAAAGATGGTCACTTCATAATGGTAAAGGGAACAATAAAACAATAGGACATGTCAATTCTAAATATTCAGGCACCCAAGTTAAATGCTTCCCAGATTTATGAAACAGACCTTAAATAGTCTGAGCAATATGATATCTTAAACACTATAATGCCTGGGGACTTTAACACCCCTCTTACAGAGCTGGGCAGATCCTCTAAATAGAAACTAAACAAAGACACAAGGTACTTAAAGATGAAACCAGAACAATTCGGCTTAATAGATATATACAGAACACACCATCTCAAAGATAAGGAACACATTCTTATCATCAGCCTATGGAACATACTCCAAAATAGATCATATCCTAGGACACAAATCAAATCTCAACAAATTTAAAAGACCTGTAATTATACCTTGTTTCTTTTCAGACCATAAGGTAATAAAGGTGGAACTCAACTCTAACAAAAATTTTCATCCCCATGCAAAGGCATGGAAATTAAACAACTATATGCTATATGAAAGTTGGGTTAAGGAAGAGATAAAGGAGAAAATTATTAAATTCTTTGAACATAACAACAATGAAGCTACAAGCTTCCAAAACCTGTGGGATACTGGTAAAGCAATCTTAAGGTAATTTATTTCTTTAGATGCCTACATCCAAAAAACAGAAGGAGACCACATCAACAATCTAATGAATCATCTTAAGGAAGTGGAAAAGGAAGAGCAATCCAATCCTAAACCTAGCCTAGCAGAAGAAAAAAAATAACCAAAATTAAATCAGAAATAAATGAACTTGAAACAAAAGAATCATTAGGAAAATTAATAAAATAACAAGTTGATTCTTCAAAAAGATTAATAAAATCAATAAACCATTGGCCAGATTAACTAGAAACAGAAAAGTAAAGTCTCTAATAACCTCAATCAGAAATGAAAAAGGGGAAATAACAACAAATACCACCAAGATACAAGAGATTATCTATGAGCACTACAAGAGACTTTACACTCAGAAATTTGACACTGTGGAGGAAATGGATCAATACTTGGAATCACATTATCTCCCTAGACTTCACCAAGCAGTAGTAGATCTCTTGAAAAGAACAATATCAAGACTAATATCAAAACTGAAAATGGATCTACACCTTTCACCACTTACAAAAATGAGTCAAGATGGATAAAGATGAGAAGCAAATTGAAGAAACAATAAAAAATATTGCAACAACAAAAAGCCCCAGACTAGATGGCTTCACTCCAGAATTCTATCAAACCTAATTTCACTAATGAATATCAATGCAAAAATACTCAACAAAATTTTACCTAATAGATTGCAGCTACACATTAAAAAAATATACCTCATGATCAAGAAGACTTTATCCCAGTGAAGCAGAGCTGGTTTAACATATACAATCCATAAATGTAATTCACCATATCAGTAGAAGCAAAAACAAGGACCATATGATCCTCTCAATAGATGAAGAAAAAGCACTTCATAAAATTCAGCATCCTTGTCTAATAAGAATATTTAAGAAAATGGCATAGGTGGAATTTTCTTAAACTGACTAAAGCCATCTATGAAAAATCCACAGCTAATATACTGAATGGAGTAAAACTGAAAACTTTTCCACTTAGAACTGTGGAACCAGACAAGAATGTCCTCTATAACCACTACTATTCAACATAGTGCTGGAAGTTCTAGCCAATGTAATCAGGCAAGGGAAGGATTTAAAGGATATCTAAATAGGGGCAAACGAGGTCAAACTCTCGCTCTTTGCCAATGATATGATCTTATACTTAGAGAACCACAAAGACTCAACCACAAGACTCCTGGAAGTCATCAAGAAATACAGTAACATCTCCAGGTACAAAATCAATGTCTACAAATCAGTAGCCTTTGTATGCACCAATAACAGCCAAATTGAGAAGCAAATCAAGGCCACAATTCCCTTCATAGTAGTTTCAAAGAACATGAAATGTCTAGGCATATACCTGACAAAAGAGGTCAAGAATCTCAACAGAGAGAATTTTGAAACCCCAAGAAAAGAAATAGAAAGAAGACATTAACAAATAGAAGCACATGCCATGCTCTTGACTGGGAAGAATCAATAATTTTAAAATGTCTATATTACCCAAAGCAATCTACAGCTTCAATGCAATCTCCATTAAAATACCAACACCATACTTTAAAAAACTGGAAAAAATAGTGCTTCAGTTAGTATGAAATTGGAAAACAAACAAACAAACAAACAAACAAAAAAAAACATGTAGCCAAGGCAAGTCTTAGTAATAAAAACAAAGCTGGGTGCATCACTGTATCAGATTTTAGGTTATGTTACAAGTCCACAGTGATCAAAACAGCATGGTATTGGCACAAAAATAGATATGTAACGTGGAACTGAATAGAAAACCAAGATATAAAACCATTCTCTTATTGCCACCTGATCTTTCATAAACCAAACAAAAGCATTCACTGGGGGAAAAAATCCCTATTCAATAAATAGTGCTGGGAGAACTGGATAACCACATGTAAAATTGAAAATGGACCTACACCTTTCGCCACTTACAAAAATGAGCCAGATAGATAAAGAATTTAAATCTAAGGCATGAAACAACAAAAATACTAGAAGAAAATGTGGTAAAAAACTCAGGGATGTTGGCCTGGTGAAAGATTTTATGAAGACGTCAGTGGCAATTATGACAACAATAAAATAAATGGGACTTAATTATACTGAAAAGCTTTGCACAACTAAGGACACAACAATTAAAGCAAGTGGACAACCTTCAGAATAGGAAAAGATAATTTCATTTTATGAATTTCACAAAGGGTTGATAACTAGAACCTACAGAGAACTTGAATTAATCGACAAAGAAAGAAGCAAACAATCCTATCTATCACTGGGCAAGAGATAGGAACAGAACCTTCCATGAGGAAGACAGATGAATGGCTGACAAATATATGAAAAAATGCACATTGTCCCTAATCATCAGAGAAATGCAAGTCCTAACCACCCTGAGATATCACCTAACTCCAGTAAGATAGGCCCACACTATGAAGTCCTTAAGCTGCAGATGCTGGCACAGATGTGAAGAGAAGGGAACACTTTTACACAGTTGGTGGGACTGCAAACTAATACAGCCTTTTTGGAAAAATATGGAAAATCCTCAAATAACTCAAATTAACCCTCCCATTTGATCCTGCAGTCACATTACTAGACATCTACCACGGAGCAAAAAAATCATTTTATCATAAGGACATCTGTACTAGATTGTTTATCACAGCTCAGTTTACAATTGCCAAGATGTAGAAACAATCTAAATGTCCACAAACCCAGGAACAGATTAATAAACTGTGGTATATGCATACCATGGAACACTATTCAGCCATAAGAAAGATGGAGATTTTACATCTTTTGTATTAACCTGGATGGAATTGAAGAGTATTGTTCTTAGTAAAGTATCACAAGAATGGAAAAGTAAGAATCCAATGTACTCAATACTAATATTAAGCCAGTAGATGATCTAATACATGCACACATTAGAGAAAAACTTAATTCAATTCAAATTGAAGGGAGAGAGAATAAGGGGGATAAACCAGGAGGGAGAGGGATTAGTGTGCTTCCAATTAATGGGCACAATATAAGGGCATATGGCACACCTCGTGGGTACGGGACATAACTATAAGAAGGACTCTACCTAACAAATGCAAACATAGTAACATAGTTGTTCATACTCTCACATTAACCCGAAATAAGAAAAAAAACTTCAAAAAAGTATAAATTCAGTTTGTGATATACACACAATGGTGACAAATTATCTAAGTGTTTAAGTTGTTAATTTGTGTCTAAGTTGTTATCTGTGAATGATATGAATACACAACTAATAAACTCCTAGGGAAGCAGCCAAAGTTCACTTGCACTAAGCCTTCTGAGATGTCTAGAAAATAATTCTTTTTTTTTTTTCTTTATTTTTTCTTTTTTTTTATTTTTATTTTTTTTTAAGATCATGAAAATTTATTCCAGTATTGTCTTGTTTTTAATTATAAATCATAGCTGTGTACATTAATATGATCATGGGGCACCATACACTTGGTTCATAGACCGTTTGACACATTTTCATCACACTGGTTAATATAGCCTTCCTGGCATTTTCCCAGTTATTTTGCTAACACATTTACATTCCACATTTGCCAAGTTTTACATATACCCTTGTAAGATGCACCACAGGTGTAATCCCATCAATACCCCTCCCTCCACCCACCTCCCCCCTCCCTCCCTACACTTTCCCCCTTCCCCCTATTCTTAGGTTGTAACTGGGTAATAGCTTTGATGTGAAGGTCCTAAATTAGAAAATAATTCTTAAAGGAATAATTCTAGCTAAAATCAATATAGCTTAACTATGTGCCTGCACTATTCTAGAACAATCTGTG